>CM059264.1:25375074-25461881 GCA_030347555.1 Lablab purpureus
ATGGGATACTTGAGTGTAGATCAAATCCAGAAGTTAGGTTATGAAAATTGTGTCTCCCTTATTATGCATACTTGTGAGTTTATAAACATTTCCGAGTTAAATGAAGATCCGCACAGACATAATAATTAATTGAGTAAGAAAACAGTAGCCATAAAAAGTATGGGAAGAACAGGAGCATGATAAATGCAAAGCAGGCATTTAAAGATTTGAACATTAAGTTAAGGCAGAGCATATTATGTTGAAGAAGCGCAATAAACAGTAGGAAACAGAGTATTTAGCCGATGATTTTAGAACCTCACCAATACAAACCCTTATTTCCCTAACCCAAAAACAGACCAATAATAAACACAACAACTAATCGCTTTTGATGAAAACAAAAAAAAAACACAGAGAAGCCACACCCTAGCTAACCCTACTTCTAAAGGGTAATCTTCATAGTAAAAATAAAACAACCAAAAGAACCACAAAACACAAAAGCAAGGCCCACCCATCATGTGCTACTATATCAACGGGCATTTGAAGGGCAGTCCCTCGCAAAATGCCCAGACTCCCCACAGTTGTAGCAGCTCCCACCGCCGCCGCCACCACCTCCCTCGTACCTTCCATCGCCACCGCAAAACCCGATACTCTTCTCACCGACCTCTTTCACAAAACAATATCAGAACCTTTAAACGATTTCAGAACCTTTAAATGCAAAGAAAACAAAATCAAATGAATAACTCGTTCATCCTAATCGATGCCTTCTGGTGTGGAATAACCCTTAAGCATTCATCATACACAGCGAATCACGATTCAATTCATCTCCCAAACCCTAAAAACTAAATCGTAACCCATTTTCATCTCCAAAACCCTAAATCTTGAAATCAATTTTGGGAAATACGTACCTGAATCGTGAGAGCGAATGGCGGTGATTGGGATTTAGGGAAATACGAAAGATGAACGAATGATGGTGAGAGCGAAGGTTGAACAAAGGCACTGTGAATGAAGGAGGATCGAGGTGAGTGTATAGGAATCGTGAGAGCGAATGGTGGTGATTGGGATTTAGGGAAATACGGAAGATGAACGAATGGTGGTGAGAGCAAAGGTTGAACAAAGACACTGTGAATGAAGGAGGATCGAGGTGAGTGTATAGGAAGGTTGGACGAGTGTGAGGGAATGAAAGGTTGAGTGTGAGTGACTGTGAAGGAAGGTAGAGAGTGAACGAAAGGTTGAGTGTGAGTGAGTGTGAGTCTATTTTTCGCAAAGAATTTCACTTCCCCGCTTTCGAATTCACGGTTATTTGGTCTAAAGTTTTATTTTATTTTAAATTCTAAAACATTAGGCCACATTTTTCTGCATTGCTTGTATCATATATTAAAGGCAACACGAGAAAACTGTGGTCTAAATTGTCCACATTTTATAAACCGTTGCTTACAAAGTAATAAGCAACGTTTATACTGCAAATTTCTTAAAAAAGGGAAAACACGTCTATCATATTGGCAACAGCTAAAAACGGTTGCCTATAACAATTTTAGGCCATGCTTTTTCTACTGTTGTCGTGTTAGTGTGGCCTAAAGTGAAAAATGGTGTAGTGTGCGATGATCGTGTTTTGCTACACGAGAATAGATATCTTAATAGTTGAGATGTATGCTTCAAAGTCCCAGAAATAGATTGGAAGATGAAGTAGTAGTTATATACATATACTTATATATGTTTTTTTATCTTATAATAGAATTTTGTACTAGTAAAGATTCCTTTTGTATTGAATACAAATTATATATATATATATATATATATATATATATAATATGTGTTTTATTATCAGTCAATGCAAGTTACGTCTTCATACTCTGATTATGATAATAGTAGCGATTTCTAGTATCGTTACAACAACAGTAAAACACAAATAAAAAATAAAAAAATGGAGGAAAGTAATTAGAAAACAATTATGAAAATAGATAATAAATATTATTTGCTATTTAAGATTTATTTCACATAATTGTGTATGAATATTATTTTTATTAAAAAGTTTCTTATAACAAATTATAACTTTTCTTTACACTCTCACATCCAAGAATTCATCATGTTGGGTTCAAGATCATGAGTACCTAATAAGTAAAGTTGAATATCATAAAGAAGAATTATATTAGTTCACCCTCATAAAAAAAACTACATCAAGTTGAATTAAGCCTACCCACTAAGTTATAATTCCTTTTAGAAACACTCTACAAGAAAACAAGAAATATAACACACCACAAGATTTTGAATCCTACAAAACCTCTATTAATCTCTTATAAAATCTTATAACAAGAAAACTTATTTGACAATCCTAGTCAAGAACAATACAATTTAAAAAAGAAAAAGATCACTTGGAAAAATTTAAGCTAAAAAAAAGAAAGAATTTTGATCTTAATAGATTATGTCTTCCTAGAACTTTATTTTAAATTATATGTTGTCACCACTTGATTTTAGAATATGTATTGTTAAAACTTGAATTTTGAATTATGTATTATTAGAAGATTAGTTGAATAATGTGTTAGAACATGATTGATTTGATTTGGTATGTTAGTAATTTCATTTTATTATGTTGAACTTTATTTCAATTTTAATCGTACATATTATACTTAGTGGATTATTTTTACAAGTTATAGAAATATAAAACAATTTTGACATTAGGAATTTTTTTTTAATTATAAAATACATTATTGATGAATTATTCGCTCTAGGAATGTTATATATGAATTTTTGAACATATTACTTCTATATCATTACTGACAGCAAATTTCATATGGATTTCTTTTATATAAAGATTAGTTTGTCGATCATCCATAGATTCATCACTGACAAATGATATTTTTGCAGGTAAACATATAAATCATTTACCTAAACAAGCATTATCAATTGATTATTTCATGCCTATATATATATATATATATATCATTTATATATGTATTTTTTGTAAATCATGGATGATGTCTATTTTGCGATAGATTCAATGACTTACATATAGATTTAGTCCGTAAAAAATCAATTTTCTTGTAGCATTAATAATTATATTATAAAAAATATTATTCACTCACTGAAATTTATTTTTGTATATTTGAAAAGTATAAAATAATTAAATATTTTATACTTGACTTAAATTTGACATATAAATGTATTCATATTTGTAATTCACATTATAATATCTTAATATCTTCCTCATACAGTTTAAATATCACTTTCTATAAAACATGTTTTGATTGTATTCCTTAATTAAATTTGATGATAATCTTTTTTAAAAAAAATTCTATTAGTTTATTAATGCCTAAGTTACAACAAGAAAAACAATGAAAGTAATTGGAAAAAGTTATCAAAACAGATAATAAATATAAGATTTATTTCTAATATGAATATTATTTCTCCTACCTACTTTTTTTATAAAATTTCTTCTAACAAATTATAATTTCTTTTGATACTCTTGTATGCAAGGATTTATCATGTTGATGGCAAGATTATGAGCACCTAATAAGTAAAGTGAATGAACAAAATTATGAAAATATAATTAATGAAATGAAATATTGAGAAAAATTATGAAAGTAAGAAAATAAGAAAATATTGTGAGAGAGTAGATATCAATGTTGATGGTAAGGGACTTCATCAATTGACAACTAGTAATACAATTGAAAATAATATCAGAGGATATATTACAATGTGATTGACAATCAGCAATATTGCAATGTGATTGACAATCAGCAATGCATTTTGAATATAATAGAGAAAATGGTGGTTAGAAATTGCTAATATTATCATACGCATAACTTTTCATTAACTAATAATAAAACACATTATATAGAGTTAAATATATTTTTAATCTCTGAACTATTTATTAAATTGTGTTTCGTCATTAGACAAATTTTGTATCTATTTCTTCCGTTGACTTTATATAAAAGAGAATCTCTACTAATACAAAATTCTCACCTATAAATATATCTTCTAATTCTCCTTATACCATCAACCTCCTACTGTTTCTTCCGTATTTAGAAAGTATTAGGATTTCAATATCTAAACTTTAGAGAGGGTATAAAGAGTGTAAAGAGAATAGAAGTATATGAAAATAAACTATTCAACTAACTTATTTTATATTGTATTATCTTTATAATCTAATATCTTTATAACTAAATATCTTTATAATCCAATATCTTTATAACTGAATATCTTTATAATCTAATATTTTTATAATGTAATATTTTTATAATATAATATCTTTATAACATAATATCTTTATAATCAAATATTTTTATAATCTAATATCTTTATAATTAAATATTTTTATAATCTAATGTATTTATAATCTAATATCTTTATAATATAATTTTTACACATACACATGAAATAAACTTACACTTTTTTAATAATGTATTTAAATAATGCTTTATTAAACTATATATATATATGTGTATATATATATATGTGTATATATATATATATGTATATATATATGTGTATATATATATATATGTGTATATATATATATATAACTAAATCAGTTTTAATATTTATAAACTATTTAAATACCATTTTTTAAATATGATACACAGTCAAAATAAACAATATAGATGATGATGATTACATATATTAGTTATGGAAGAAAATAATGAATAAATTATTAATAGTTATACATTATATTAATATTTTTTTTTATTAAAATATATTTTATTAGTAAAATATTTTTAAGGATAAAAGAATTACTAAGTTTTTTTTCTATAAATTCATGTTTAGATTATTTTTTAAACATCACAAAAGAGATTTGACTTTCTTACACAAATTGTTTAGATAGTTTTGAAAGCTTTAGAGAAGAGTTGTGGAAAAAATTGAGATGCAAAGTATTGGAGTTGCAATCATAACTATGATTGTATTTGGTTTTGCACAAGCTGAAGTAAATAGTAAATCTGATGGAGCTTTATGCAAAGTGAAGTGTGCATTTAAATGTGAACCTGAACAACCATTTCCTGAATTATATTCAAAATGTATTGTTGATTGTCAATCACATTGCAATACATTATCCTCTTATCCTGTTTTCAATTGTCTTACTAGTTGTCAAGTAATGAAGTCCATTGCCATCAATATTGGTATTTACACTCTCTAAACATTTACTTATTTTTTATGGTTTCATATTTTTTTAATCTACATGTGATCTTACAATTATATTTTCATGATTTTGATAATTCATTTTACTTGTCTGGTGCTCGTAATCTTGTAACCAACATGATGAACCCTTGCATACAAGAGGGTCAAAAGAAGTTATAATTTGTTAGAAATTTTTTTTACAAAAGAAATTATTAAGAGAAATAATATTCATATACAATTATGAGAAATAAATCTTATATTTATTATCTATTTTAAAATTTAAGGTTTAGGATTTTCATAATTTTTTTCAACTACAAAAGAAGTTATGATGTAACTTAAGTATTAATAAATGTTAAACGATTTTAAAGATATATTTCAGCAAGTGTACTGAATCAATGAATATAGCATCTACGTGTCGTATCCATAGGGACCTGTGTAATATTTAAGAAGAATTATAATCTCTTTTGTAACTCAATTTTGAATATGTAAAAGAAAATTTATTTTATATTATGTTTTTAATAATAAAATAAAAAAGCAAATAACAATAAAACAATATTAAGATAATAATAAAAAGATATTGAGATTGAATTTCATCTATCTCCCTCTTCTATAATCTTCTGGTTATCAATATATTTAATCAATTATTTAGTGTTATTGAGGTTACCAAATGTCATTCTAAACCAATCCCTTGATTTAAAATGTCTAAGAATTAAATTATAACAATTGATTCCTCAAATTATCATTAATAAAATCCTTTTTTTAATATATCAATAAAGAGTAAAATAGAAGAGTTTGACAAATTACATTCAATCTCAATACAAAGGAAAGTTAGCCACTCATGATTATGAGCAGCTTATATATCCGGATGGATGTGGGGATGAGAAATTAATCTTGAATCTTCTTTCCAGTTGATCCAAGATTTTTTCCTTCTCCTTTTCACTCTTTTCTAAACACTCTTGATATTCACCAAGATGGGAATGCCAACACAAGAGCTTTTGATTCCTTTATATAGGAAAAATTAGGTTATTTTTAGCTTAAGTGAGAATAACCAACTTAAGTGAAAATAGTCCACTTTAGTAAAAATGGCCCACTTAAATGAAACTAGCCCAATTGTTGGCATAATTTTACTCATAACTTTTATGTTTCTCATTCCTTTCAACTTTTGCTCTTTCTTCCCTTGATTTTTGCTTTTTTCTTCTATTTTTTATATCTACTCCATACACATACAAATAAAATTTTCTCCATTGGAAGAGGTTATCTTTGCTTGTTTTTAAGAATTTCTAGTTGTTAAGTTCCTAATAAATATCAATTTTTATTTAAATTTTACCACTTAACAATAAACTAAGAACTTATTTAGGAAAAATTATCATCACATTCTATTAAGAAAAACAATTAAAAAATATGTTCAAGAGAAAGTGATATTTAAGCTGTGTGGGGAATATACTAAGACATTATTATAATGTGAATAGCAAATATGAATACATATATATTTTTTAAGTTAAAAAAATTTAATAATTGTATACTTTTCAAATACATAAAAATAAATTTAAATGAATGAATAATATTTGTTTATAATATAACTATTAACACTATTAAATTTTGTTTTCGTTGCACTAAATCCATATATAAATCATACATCCATCACAAACTAGACATTACCCATGAATTACAAATGAAACAAAATCCATGTGTTAAAAAGGCACAAATAAAGTTATCTACAGAAATATTTCCGTTGGAAATATTAGATACAGAACAATTCATCGGTAATGACGGTCTACGTAAATAATATGTTTACTTAGGAAAATATCTTTTGTCAATAATAAATCCATGGATTATTGACATATGAATCCGTCAGAAAGTTACATAAAGAAGAAACCCCATATGTAATTAATGTACATATATGAGTCACAGAATTTTTTATTGGTAATGACCTAAAACTAATTCGTCCAAATACATATGTAACATTCCTGGTGAAAATAATTTTTCTGTAAAGAGGTTCGTAACTAAAAAATATTTTTTTAATGTCAAATTTGTTTATGTTCGTTATAACTTAATCCAATAACATTTAAATATAATATATGTAATTAAAATTGTAATAAAATTTAATAAAATCAAATAAAATGATCAACATAACCAAATCTATCATATGACGAAACACATTCTAATCAAGTTTTAACACATAAATCAACTAAAGATCTCATAATACATAATCCAAAAATCAACTTCTAACAACACATTATATAGATCAATAGCTATCAATATATAATCTAAAATCAAGTGCTAACAATACATAATCTGAAATGAAACTCTAAGAATAAAATTCTTCATTTTCTTAATTTGAGCTGAAATTTGTCTAAGTAATTTTTTTATAAATATTTTCTTTTTAAAATTGTATTTTTTTTTACTAAAATTGTCAAGGAAGTTTTCTTATCCAGGGTTTCATTTTGAAGAATGCAAAACTGACCATATTTACTTTTTAGCATCTATTTTTTCGATTTTACATGTTTTTTTTTGTCGACTTACACAACCACCCAAAAAAAGTGAATTTATTTTGATAACATCATAATCATAATAATATACCTTATTTGTGTTTTCGATGGAAAAATCTATTATTCTTATCGAAATCAAATCAATATGAATTATATTCTCATCATCTACTCAGTTATGATTATAGATTTAAATTTAGATTAGTAGTATTGTCATTTTTAATGTTAGTTATTTAACATTTAAATACTATTTTTTTATTTTTTTATTTTCTTTGAAACGAGAAACACAATCATAAAATTTAAACAAATAACTTATAATAGAATGTTAACCCATTATCTAAAACTAACTGGTGAATCAAATGAAAAGAAATCTCAATAAATATAAAGAAACAACTTTATTTAAAAAATATGAAATTCAATTATCTAAAACTAAGTGGTTAATCAAATGAAAAGAAATCTCAATAAATATAAAGAAACAACTTTATTTAAAAAATATGAAATTCAATTATCTAAAACTAACTGGTTAATCAAATGAAAAGAAATCTCAATAAATATAAAGAAACAACTTTATTTGAAAAATATGAAATTCTTTAGGAAGGATAATACAAGAACTTTTGTAAGAAGTAAGAAGTCAAAAAGGCTATTCAAACAAGAACCACATAGTGTTTTGTCATTTTTCTCTTTTCGTTGGTTTTTACTCTTATGTGTTTAACCTCTTTCACATCTTACATCCCTCTTATTTATACTACAACAAAAATAACCATTTTTTGAAAACGGTATGTTACATGTTCTCTATACTAGACTTTTCTCTCCAATCATTCTTTTTCATGTGTCTTCCTTTAACCATTATGAGTTAGCATGATCTCTTCTTATTCGATTTCCTCTCACTGAACCTTTCTCAATCTTTGATTTTTTGACCTTTCTCAACTTCAATTTTTAACCTTTCTCGATTTTGATTTCTAACCTTTCTTGATTCCAATTTCTCAATTATTTTTCATCTCCATTTAAATCATACACATAACAACGTGTCATCAATTCTATCTGTTTTTTTATTAGTAAGAAAAATAGTGGCGTCTGTTTTCAATTATATGCTTAACTATTTAAAATATTACTAATAATAAGAATATATATATATATATATATATATATATATATGTTACTAAATATTATTATAGAAACTCTTTCAAAAACTTTTTTATATAATTTTTTTTGTTATATGAACAAAATAAACTTGGACATATTATATTTAAAAATATGTACAAATTAAAAGAAAAAAATTGGATTAAAATATTTTTAATAATTAGTAATAATTATACTTATTTAACTTGTACTTGTATAACTTTATTGATTCATTTTCTGTATATTTATTAAATTCTCAACAAGTAATTAATTTTTTTATATAAAAGATTTGTTTTTATAAAATTGTGAAATCCTAACTATGTTAACATCTCAAAACTTTATCAATCATGGTTTTACAAGCAACTATCTCGAAAGTCCAACTACAAGCAATCAAACCAGAAGGCCCTGAACTACACAATCGACATTACTCTTTACAAAACCAATACACGACACTTTCCAATACAAGGTCTCATTAAATATTCAATATCAAAAGTCGTGATTGACAAGGTCTCATTAAATATTCAATACACGACATTTTCAATATGCAACACTCCATTTTTTTTAAATATTATATTTATAAATTTATTAATATTTTAAACAATAAAAATTTTTCCAAAAAAAAAAACTTATTGGAATTACAACATAAGATAAGAGTTCACATTCATATATTTAACAATTTCTACATGTTTTTTTTTTACATTCTACACTTACATATACATATTTGTACATATATATCTACTCATTATTTAAGAAAAGAAGGATTCTTATTTTTCTATAAACCTTTATTTTTTTTATATTGTTATCATATATACGTAGTCAACGAAATCACATTTATTATGGGATTAGCGTGGGTGGGGGAGGTAGAAAAAAGGGTGTGCTTCTAAAATCACTAGAGTATGTAAGTTTGAATAGAAGTTCAAAGTCAATAATCTTGTTCTCCTAAAAGGTGGCAAATTTTGCAACGTGGTGAATAGATTTGGATAATTTAGCATATTCATCTATTAACCTCATTTTTTATAAAAAAAATAAAAAGTGAAAACAAATATAATGTAAAATGATTTAGAATTAAAACACAAAAATAATTACAAATTTTACCAATATATCTCATCTTATTTTATATTTGAAAGATTGAAATTAGTTTTACGGTAGTTAGTCAGGATAAATGAACTTAACCATTGTTAACAGAATAACATAAGAATATTTCATCTTGAGTAATATTCGCTCATTTGAATCCCAAAAGTAAAACCTTCAATTATAATTTAATCAAATCTTGAATTTTCATTATAAATAATTATTATTATATTTAATATATACAAGTATAAAAATTAAAAACAAATATATATTAATAGGTAATTAAATAATAAAGACAAAAAATTGAAAGAGTCAATATATATTAGTAAGTGAATTAAATACAAAATGTGAATAAATAAAAAGACAAGTACATAATTGGAAAAAATACAAATAATAATAATAATAAAAAGAGGTAGTACAAAATTGGAAGAAAAATAAATAAAAATATGTTATATATTTTCCTATTGTTTGATATTTTTATTAAATTTATAAGCAACAGATACATTTAATAAATTGCTTACTTCTTTTAACAATGCATTTACTAAATTTGTATTGAACACAACTTTTTTATGAAATTTATTGTTGTAATGGAAATATTATAAAAAGAATTTATATATTTCCATGTTTGTTATTATTTTTATTAAAT
The DNA here is from genome assembly GCA_030347555.1 of Lablab purpureus. NCBI lineage: Eukaryota > Viridiplantae > Streptophyta > Magnoliopsida > Fabales > Fabaceae > Lablab > Lablab purpureus. Next base: position 25,385,485 of record CM059264.1, read on the forward strand.
TTATAATTAACAAACACATTAAATAAATTGATTATTTCTTTTAAATAATACATTTTTAATTTTTTATTGAACACAGGAAATAAAAATTAGTTTTAATGTTTATAATCTATTGAAATACTATTTTTTAAATATGATACATAGTCAAAATAAACAAATGTTACATATATTAATTATATAAGAAAATAATAAATAAGTTATGAATATGTATCTTTTATATTAATATTATATTAATTTTTTGTTTTTTATTATTAACTAAATCTTTGTAAGTGCAAAAAGCTTAACAATTTCTTTTTCTATAAATTAATGTGTAGTTTCTTGAAACATCACAAGAGGAATTTGATATTTTTCTACAACTTTCATAGATTTAGAGAAGAATTATGGGAAAATTTGAGATGAAAACTATTAGTGTAATCATGGTTATGATGGTATTGGGTTTTGCACAAGCTGAGTTAAATAGTAGACCTGATGGAGTTTTATGTAGAGTGAAGTGTGCATTTAAATGTATACCTGAACAACCATTTCCTGAATTATATTCAAAATGTATTGCTGAATGTCAATCACATTGCAATGCATTATCCTTTGATCCTATTTCTAATTGTATTACTAGTTGTCAATTAATGAAGTCTATTGCCATCAACATTGGTACGTACTCTTAAAATATTTTCTTCTTTTTATGCTTTCATAATTTTTCTCTATATTTCATTTCATTAATTATATTTTTATAATTTTTTTATTCATTTTACTTATTAGGTGCTCGTGATCTTGCTACCAACATGATGAATCCTTGCATGCAAGAGTGTCAAAAGAAGTTATAATTTGTTAGAAGAAATTTTAACAAAAAAACTTGTTAGAAGAAATAGTATTCATACACCATTATAAGAAATAAATATTATATTTTATCGATTTTCATAGTTTTTTTAAGTATTTCCATTATTTTATGTGCTTTGTATTGTCGTAACTCAGGTATTAATAAACTAAATATTTTTAAAAAAATATCATCATCAAATTCTATTAAGAAAGATAATTAAAAATATTTTTAAGAGAAAGTTATATTTAAACCATGTGAACAAAATATTAAGATGTTATAATGTGAATAGGAAAATATAAATATATCTAAATGTGTAAAAATAAGATAAGTTTAAAAATAAAATTGATGTATACAAAGAAAATTGTTATCACTACAAAGATTTGATTTTTTCGACAAATGAAATATGTGGGAAAATCATCAAATCTATTGCAAAATAAACATAGATGGATTACAAGTGAAACAAAATTCATTTGTAAAAGAAGTGTAAGTATACATGTTTAGAAAGGGAAATATCATTCGTCTAGAATGAATCTATTGATTACTAATAGATTATTTTGTAAGAAAATTTGTATGTAATTGATGTACATGTATTATCAATGGAATTACACATCGATAACGATGTCGAAGTAATTAGTCTGTAACTCTATATGAAGTGTATTTTGTGCAAATAATTCATTAGTTATATGTTTTTTAATTGAAAAATATTTTTTGTTGAATGTTAAAATTAGCTTATGTTCTTGTAAATTGCAAAAATAATATAATAATATTTAAATACAATATGTAAAATAAAAATTGAAATAAAGTTCAACACAACAAATGAAATTACCAACATAACCAAATCAATCAAGTTCTAACAAAACGCAGTTCGATAAATTTGTAACACATAACTCAACTAAATTTATAAAAGTATATAATCCAAAATAAAGTTTAAGTGCATAATGTTAAATTCAACTTCACTGCTATAGGAACGACGTTTCATGTCGGTTTTGAGACATTTTCACGACGGTCCCAAAATCGATGTTGAACAAGATGTCGTAAAAAGTAATATTTTTTACGTCGATTCAAAATAAACCGACGTTGCATAATCATGACTAAACAACGTCAGTCACATGAATAACCGACGTTGTAAGACTGTATACTTTTCAACGTCGGTTATATGTATAACTGACGTAGAAAGTCTCTGCCTATTCTAAAATACAGTTTCTATTTCCTCATTTCCCCTAAATTTTCGTACCTGCATATTTAAAATCAGACTAACAAACAATTTCATATGTCACACCTCAAGCAATTTGAAAACATTTCAAATCAATTTTATATATTCAATTGTTATAATTACATAAACTTGATCTATTTACATAATTACAATTGTATAAATAAAATTACAATATAGTCTACTGTTGCCTATCTCTAATGTCTAAAAATTTTTGTGCCCATTTTTCTCTGACTTGATCGATAGACTCTTTAGGCAAGGGCTGCGTGTCACTGAATACCTGGAACAAAATGAAAGCATGTTAAGTACATGACAAAGTAGGAAACTTTACCAATAGGGTTTTGGAGGACTAACCTGTCTCCAAGTATCTCTGATATTCCCAAAAACTATAAATCACATCCAATACATTATGTAGTAGCCACATTCGTAGCTACCTGTTTGTCTATTAATCTATAATCAATTAAACAAATCATTAGTTGTGAAAAATACATATTCAATATTATAATGATATTAGAGAATTCAAAGTAACCTTACATTTAGGATTTCCTAATGTTGGTTAGTGGCTTTGCTGATGTGCATTCCATCAATGGTACTGCACACCTTAATAGCACTGTGATGAGCCCTTGACCACAATAAAGAAGAGGAGTGTCCAAGGAGGATTACTAGAAGCATTATGAGAAGGGACACTTCCTCCTCTCCCCTTTTATTTAGCCTTTTTAGCATTTCTATTAGTTGTTAAATATTTTCTAAACTCATGTTTTTTTTTGGGTTTTGCAGGATTGCTTTTGACACCCCTTTTTCTATAAGTAGAGTCTTGTTTGGAGTAAAGGAGCACTTGGGCTTGAGGCCCAAGTTTGGGACATCCAAGGGGGGGTGAAGAAGTCAATCTTGACCTTCTAGAACCCTTGGAAAATGTCCTCTCATCATCCCAATCATTGGCCACCCGTTATTTGTGCCCTACCTTCTAGAATGTGTGAGTCTTGGCCACCAAGAGTGGAATATGCTTAGGAATTTTTTCCAATGTAATTCCCTCTAAGTCCCCACCCCAACTCTATATAAGGAGGTCTCTCATTCTTGTAAAAGGGTTGAACATTAATGAAATAGAGAGCATTGTTGCATAGCCTACAGCTTGTGTTGTGTTCTTGGGTGTTCTTCCCCCTCTTGGAGTCTTATCTTGAGCCTTGGCTCAAGTGGCGGCTAACACTACTCATCTTGGGTTGGACCATCCCCCAAGTGGCGTGTAGCACTCCACTCCCCTCCCCTTCTCTCAATCTCTTCCTCCATTATTGTTTCATGTTCTTTACTTTCATGCTCTTTAATTTCCAGCACTTTACTTTCATGTCATTTACTCTTATGTCTTTATGATTCAAACCTTGTCTTAAATTGTGTTGGCTGGTTTTTATATTTTGTCATTCTCTTCTCCTCTTTTGAGCTCCTTGTGAAGTGAACCTTCACACTTAGATAACCTCCGGGATTATCTTCGTGTCCAGTGGGAATCTTCCTTGAGGCTTTCCTTCTAATTGACATTCCATCAAACACCTTATATGCTAAATATTAAAATGAAGCTTTATCATTTGGTAATCAGAGCTTTGGTTTAATTTTCATGCTTACAAGGTGTTTGTCTTCTTGTTTCATCCATATATTATTGGTAGCTTGTGCAAATTGTGAATCCATGACAAAATCTATCCAAAACTGGTTCCATAACTAATTTTCGTCAAAAAAAATCTGCACCTAATTCTGGAATTGTTGCTTGCTGTTTTTTGGTTTTACATGCTTAATTTTCATGCCAAAATGATCCACCATGAAGTATGTTAAGTGTGTGCATGAATACTAGTCATAAAACTCAAGTTTGGACTAGTTTTTGCATGAAAGCTACATGTTTGATCATATGCTTGAGTCAAGTTTAGAGTCTTTTTGTGTTGCTTTTCCTTTGCTTGAGTCACATGTCATATAATTTTCCCCTTTGAGTTTTCTTATCCTTGCTTCCAATACTTGAACATGTTTGATAAAATGTTTAGCTAAAATTGCATGTAACTTGAATTGATTGGTTGAACCTAAACATAGGAACTAAGTGCTTCATAATCATCTACAACCATTGCAAGTGTGTATGTTAAGTCTAGAATCAATTAAAGAACATTGAGAAGAGCTAAAAATCATCAAGGTCATGAGCTATATATGCTGTTTTGAAAAGAAAATTGCAAGAAAAAGTGACCAAGTGCATGATTCTAGAATTTAACTACATGGTTGTATGCTTAAGGATGAGTATGACAAATTAGTACCATCATTTGTAGGATCCTAATCTTCTTGATATGTGTGGTTTGCTGGAAATTTTTTCTGCATGTTCTAAGTGTTTCCATTGAGTTTTCTTTCAAGCTTTTCTCTTTTATAATCTCTTGTTAAGTTGATTGTATTTTCCTTAGTGTGCCTCTTTCTTGTTTTGAACTTTTCTTGCTTTGTCTTTAGGGAATTCTATAAGTATTGTCTTTGAAGTTTTCTTTCTTATTTCTTGAGTGTGGTGGCCAAACATCCTTCATTTGAGTCCACTCAAGATTAAAAGTTCACCATTAAGGGTTGGAACACTCTTGATACACAAGAGAGTTGAGTGAAACATACCATCAATCTTTGGGAAGTTAGCCAAACACTTTGAGAGTTATATTTTTTTTGTTTCCCTTCTAATCATTAAATCTTTTTTTGGCCTTTGTCTAGTTGTTTTTGGTTATTTTATTTTTGATTGTAGGAATCATGTCTTCCACATCTTCTCCTATCTCACCCGAGGGAGCCAAAGAGAAGAGTATCACCTTGGAGGCCCAACTCAAGTCCCAAACTGAATTGCCTCTCATGGAGTTGCTAAGGGAGATGGAAATCTCAAGAAAAGAAAGTGAAAGACACTTGAGAGAGACCATTGAAAGACTTGAACAAGAGAAAACCGAAAGGGAGAGAAGGCGGGCTCATTCCCCACCTAGCTACAATGGAGAGGAAGAAGAAGATTGGGGCTACTATGGAAGAAGGAGGGCTAGGCGCAACACCCCTCAAAGGAAGCCCAACCACAACATCAAAATTCCCAAATTCTATGGAGACAACAATTCGGATGTCTACTTGGAGTGGGAAGCAAAAGTAGAGCAATTAATGAATGTGAACCCTCTTGAGGGACAAGAACAAGTTGATGTAATAGTGGTAGAATTTGAGGGTTATGCCATGACATGGTGGCATAAAGTTTGTATGGATAATTACCAAGGGCCACCCACGGCCTCTTGGATGGACATTAAACATTTGATGCGCGCTAGATTTGTTCCTTCCTTCTATAGGAGGGAGCTCCTTTTGAAGCTCCAACGACTTCAACAAGGAAATTTATGTGTGGATGATTACTTTAAATTGTTGGAGTCTTTGTTGCTTAAGGCTGGTTTGGATGATGAAACTAATAAGGCCAAGGTAGCTAGGTTTGTTAGTGGCTTGAGGAGAGACATCCAAGACTTAGTAGAATTGTATGAGTACTCCTCCATTGAAAATGTTTTACACCTTGCACTAAAAATTGAATCTCAACTCAAAAGAAAAGATAGTGCAAGGAGGGGTCACTTAAACAATGACTATTATAGCTCTTCTTGGAAGGATAGGAACAAAGAAAAGCATGATAATAAGCCTTCCAAGTCTCACCAAGAGTCCACTTCTAGGAGCCATCTGGCTAGGGTCACTCCCAACCCCTCCAATTCCTAAAGGTCAAGTTCAATCAAATGTTTTAAATGCTTAGGGTATGGGCACATTGCTTCAAATTGCCCCACTAAAAGAACCATGACCTTGAGGGAAAATCGTGAGGTTGAGAGTGAACATTCCTCTCCCCCTTCCCCTTCAAGAGAGAACTCCTCCCACTCTTCCTCTAGTGATGAAGAGGTTAAGCCTTGTGAGGGAGATTTGTTGATAGTGAGGCGCATGTTGGGACAAGTTCAAAAGGAACTTGATAACTCCCAAAATGAACATTACTTATATTTGAAAACACAAACTTTCAAATACTTACCTATTCAAAATATTCTTCAAATCAATATCTGGTTTTTTATTCATAGAACAAAACCAGTATACCGTCTTCTCTGGACGACTGATGAGGAAAAATTGCCAATGATGCCTAGAAAAATAACATGTTTAGAATATAACTCAATCGCAATAAAAACACTAATAAACTTATATTGACTTACTGGAATAAATAAGCTCCAAGATATATCTGCCTTTTGGATGCCTGGATCCAATTTTGGATATATCTTTGGACTTCTTCCCTTTTATTTCCAACTTGTTGGATTGATTGAGGCTCAAAAATCCATAAACATCTCGAAGCTCCTCGCTCCTCAGCCAATTCATCCATCATCCTAAAAATGAAAAATAACAACATTTTATATATTAAATAATCAAATTGAAATTATAAAAATAATAATAAATAAATATATGTACTTACATTGTCCAAAGTTGTAAAATAGAGATGTTGAGATCCCTATTACCCAATGTCACCTCTGAGATGTCAGCATATGAAATGTAGAGAGGGAATCTTGCATTATCTATCCCAAATCTCCTAGCATCCCACTGAATCTCAAAGGAGTTGCCATAATACTATGCAGAGGCATGGATCAACTCAACAATTGGATTTTTTTGGAGAGTTGTTTCTTTTCCTTTTAGGCTTCTAAACATCCTACATGTTTAAAACAATATTGATTAGTATACAAATAACATTTTTAGAAGTCTTAACATAAAAAATTACATACCTTTTTCGAAAGTTGTCGGACTAAATGTTCGGGCCAAGTTCAAGTAGAAACATACTTAGACAACTAAATTTTCCCATATCCCTTCATCATGATCATTACGAGTTGCATGGACCACATCCTCTTCTACATCTTCAATACTACTAGGCAGTCTGGTGAATTGGGGATGATAATGAAATCATCTAACTCATATTCATTTTCATGGTTGACATCAATCCCTTTGTCTTGGAGGACCACAAACCACCTATCATTACATGGGTCGGTCACATAAAAAAATTGTTTTGCTTGATATGCCATGATGAATGGTTCTTCCTTATGACCTAGCTTCTTAAGGTCTATCATAGTAAAACCCATTTCGTCAAATTGAACACCGGTATTGCTATCAACCCAAACACATTTAAATAGAGGAACTCTAAATTTATTGTAGTCAACCTCCCAAATTTCCTCAATCACTCCAAAGTAACTTATGGATGCCATGATGGGGTTTTTATCCTTTGAACTAGAAAAGTGCATGGATGTGGCCTCAATAGATACTCCACTATTTTGAACTGTGCTATTGTCATCTTGTGACTTTGTGTAGAAGGAGTTCTATTAATGTCGTACCCAATCCAAGTGATGGCGTTATGTTTTGGTTCATGAGCTAGCCATTTCAATGTATCAGATGCATGCTGATCTGAAAAATTTTGGCTTCTAAACCAACTGACAAACTTGTTGTTATGCTCCCTCACCAACAACCGTTCACCCATTTTGGGATTTTAGGTCCTTAACATTGATTGATGAGCAGATATGTAAGGAAGAACTTCATCTGTATTATTCAAAATATACAAGTGTGCCTGACTCAACTCAATAGTATCCTTTGGTTGAACTTTTATACCACGAGTACCATTTCCATTTATCCTATCATCATGTCGACTTGTAGGAACACCCACGGCTTGTGCTTTTGCCAAGTATTCTGAACAAAATTTTGTAGCTTCTTCTGCAATATACCTTTCAACTATAGAAGCTTCAGGTCTGTATGGATTCTTAGTATACCCTTTGAAGATCTTCATGTATCGTTCAATTGGGTACATCCACCGCAAATAAACTGGGCCACATAACCGTATATCTCTTACAAGATGAACAATTAAGTGAACCATAATATCAAAAAATATGATGGAGGAAGATACATCTCCAATTGACATAGTATAATTGCTGCCTCATTTTCCAACTGATCCAATGATTTTTCATCAATTACCTTGGCACATATAGAGTTGAAGAAAAAACATAGACGCATAATTGTATTTCTCACATTCTTCGGGAGTATGCCACGTATAGCTACAGGTAAGAGTTGTTGCATCAAAACATGACAGTCATGTGACTTTAACCCAATTAGTTTAAGATCTTTCATTGACACAAGACTTCTAATATTTGAAGAGTATCCTTGTTGAACTTTAATACTCCGAAGACACCAACAAAAACTAGTCTTCTCTTTTCTGGACAAAGTGTGACATGCTGGTGGAAGATATGTTCTCTAGCCTTCGGATCTTGGATGCAATTCTGGACGTATTCCCAATTCACAAAGATCTTGACGAGTATTCACTCCATCCTTTGTCTTACCTTTGATGTTCAAAAGTGTGCCAATTAGACTATCACATACATTCTTCTCAACATGCATCACATCAATATAATGACGTACATCTAGATGACACTAATATGGAAGTTAAAGAAAAATTGATCTCTTCTTCTACTTGCTTCTATCAGTTGATTTCTTTTGGGTCTTTCCAAATGCAACATTTATGTTTTTCACTCGATCATAAACTTCCTCACCTGTTAACGGTGTCTTAGCAATTTCATCCTCCTGGCAACCGTTAAAAGCTTTCTTCAATCTTCGGTATGGGTGGTTAACTAGAAGAAATTTTTTGTGTTTATTATAAATTGTCTTCTTCCAATGTTTCAATTGCAGATAACTTGTATCTTCTTCACAAATAGGACATGCATGATGACCCTTGACACTGTATCCACTCAAGTTACCATATGCTGGGAAGTCATTTATGGTACAAAATATCATTGTATGTAACTTGAAATTCTCCTGTCGATACCCATCAAACACCTCTACTCCTTTCTCCCACAAAAATCTTAAGTCATCTACCAAAGGACTTAAATAAACATCTATGTTATTTCCTGGCTGTCTTGGACCTGCAATCATCATAGATAGCATAACATATTTCCGCTTCATGCACAACCAATGTGGAAGATTGTAGATCACCAATAAAACTGCCCATGAATTGTGGTTAGTGCTTAAGTTACCAAAAGGATTCATTCCATCTGTAGCTAGTCCAAGTCTAAGGTTTCTTGCATCACTACCAAAAGTTGGAAATAGACGGTCAATTTTCTTGCACTGTGGAGAATCAGCCGGATGTCGAAGTTGTCCATCACGTTTCTTTGCAACTGAATGCCATATGAGATTTTTTGAATATTCTTCATTAGCAAACAATCGCTTAAACCTTGGAATTATTGGAAGATACCATATAACCTTTGCAGGAGGACCCTTTTAATGACTATCTTCACCAGAACCATCACCATCCTTGACTTAGTAACGTGATACACCACATTTTGGACACTTGTGAAGACATTCAAACTCTTTTCTGTATAAAATACAGTCATTAGGACAAACGTGTATCTTTTTATATTCTAAACCCATTGGACAAAGTATCTTCTTTGCTTCATACATACAATTAGGCAATGTGTTTTCATCTGGAAGCATCTCTTTCAAAAGTTCTAACAATTCATCGAAACTTTTATCACTCCAACCAAACTTTGCCTTCAAATTGACCAATCTTAATATAGAAGACAATCGTGTGAAAGTTGTACATCCAGGATACAAAGGCGTCTCTGAATCGGTCTTCAATTTATCATATACAGGTGTATATGCTTGAAGAAAGCTCTCCTGACCCACATCATGAAGCATATCCTCTATTCGATCTTCCATACTGACATCCTCCTACTCCACAATTTGTGATACTACTGGAATATCAATAAGTTCACCGTTCCATGTCCATGTGGTATAATTTTTCATGATCCCCTCACAAATAAGATGTTCTCGTATTATATCTACAGTTTGAAGTCTTCCATTAATACACTTAACACAGGGACGATAAAATTTTCCATTTATCTTTAGACCATTTCATTCAGCAAAACTCAAAAATTGTTCAACTCCATTCTCATACTCTTCTGATATATGACTTGCATTCATCCAACTTCGATTCATTTCTGGATTTTAGACTACAATTAAGAGTTAATAAAAAAATTATCGGTCATCAATGAATTTAATATCATTGATTACTATAATCAAAATTATCAGCAGAGTTTGCTATAACATTATTTAGTAGAGTTTGCTCTATAAGAGAGACAAACCCATTGTAATGAAATTTCAGCAGAGTTTCCTCTGTTATTTTACTAAATCCAAATTTACAAACAACATCAAATATATCAATAAAGCCCCATGGGCATAGCCAGATTATCAGCAACATCTTGTACAGGCATTTCAATAAACTCATCATACAACCATTATTTTAGAAAACAATAAATTAAAAAAAAAACAATAAATTAAAAAAAAAACACACAAACCTAGCGGTGGCGACGAAGGGGCTGACGGCAAGGGAGCAACGTTCACTCAAGCGGTGGCGGCGACCTGCTCCATCAAGGGAAGCTCACGTTGGCAACAAAGAAGAGCTTCCAGGAGGCGGCGACGACCTTCGCGCAAGGGGAAGAGCTTCACGAGCTTTGCGGCGGCGGGGTTGACGACGGTGAGGGGGAGGAAAGGCGTCACTGTCGCAGAGGAGAGGGAGACTCGCAGTAGAGAACGAAGACGATGAACAGGGAGCGCGTCGAAGAATAGGAAAAGTGAGGAGGGAAAGGGGGGAGTAGGTTTTAAAGGGGTTTCTATGTCGGTTGTAACCCAGAACCGACGTCATAAGTGCAACACAAAGCGTTCTACGTCGTTTTGGACTACAACCGACGTTGTAGTTTTGACATTCAATGTCGGTTCTGCAAATAACTGACATTGAATGTACAATTCAAATATTCTATGTTGGTTTACGCATATAACCGGTGTAGAATGGTCAATTCAAATTTGTCTACGTCGTTTGTGTTGCAACCGACGTAGAATGCTGATGTTAAATGGTAATTATGTAGTAGTGCTTCTTCCTAGTTTTCCTTTAGAGACTCTATCTCAATGTCTCCTTTAGTCTACCATAATTGATAATGTGTGGACTTCACGTACATTTTCATTTTGTCTTTCCAGTAAGGATAGTTTTCATGTAGAAAGGTTGAAGGCCTTGTAAGAGATGCTCGCTCAACAATCAACTATTGCTTCATATTGGTCATATTGTGGATCTTTCCTTTAATAATGGTTAGGTGATCAACCTTTTATAGGTTGAGCTCTTATACCAATTGTGTAAAACAAGTCAATTACACAAGAAGGAAGGATTTAGTTATGTATTAAAAACTTTGGCAAATTTTTGTAAATTTGAGTTCGATGATGATTAGTCAAACACAAGGTTAGGTTTGATATACTATTTGTCCAAAAATAAGTTTTTCACAAACTTAGTTTCAGAAAAACTTTCCTACTTTTATTATTTGAGATTTTGCAATATGCAATATGACATAGATAAAGATAAAGAAGGATTTCACTAAGTTTTTATATTGGTTCATCTGCAAAGACATAGTATGTCTAGTTCTTCGCCAACTAGTCAAGTTCCACAATATAGACTAGCGCTACAAGGATACAAGATGAGTATTCACTTGAACTTGTTTGTTAGAAAAGGTATCTCCTCCTCATCTTTCGAATCTGAATCTTCTTATTGGTCTTCTACAACTTCTTGGGCCTTGTTGGTGGTAGATCATCTAGGCTTCAAAACCTTTAGGGCAAGATCTTCTCCTTTCAGAATTTTAGCATCTCTTGCCAAGACATGTTCATGCACGGTTAAGATTCCAATCAACTCCTCCAAAGGCATGTTTTCCAGATCATTAAATGCTCTAAGGGATATTTCTTGGGGTCTCCACTAGGGTAGAAGAACACACAAGATTTTATTTATGGCATCATAGGTGTCAACTAGTCTCCCAAGAGATCTGAGACCATTGGTGATAACTTGCATCCTTCCAATCATGTATTCCTTGGATTAAAGTTATCATACTAACACTTTGGAAAAGTCAGTATGTTTCTCCTGACATTCTTGAAGCCCTCATGCGCCATGGTAAGAGTATCCCATATGTCTTTAGCACTGGTTAAGGCATGGACCTTGGATAACTCATCGCAAGACAAAGCACACAACAATATATGCCTAGCTTTAGCATGAAGTGTTAGCCATAATGATAGTGCAAAATCCAAGAGGGGGAGGAGTGAATTGGGTTTTGAAAACTTTTTCTGGTTTAAAAATAATTTTAATTTTAATTTTATTATAAAAACCAGGATTCGTATTTTCCTTAATCTTTGATAAAAGCAATCAGGATAACAATTGTTAATGTGATCTGAATATAATAAAATAAGAAAAGAGGGAAAGAGAGAATGAACACAGAGATTTATACTGGTTCGGATTTAGCCAATCCTACATCCAATGCCCGATCACCACAACACGTGATGATATACCCCACTATCTTTAAATGCAATTACAAACACCAATCCAGTGACAACATGTAAAAACAAATAAAGATAAACGGAAACACTTCCTTAGACACACTAAGGATGAACACACCTCCTTAGACACACTAAGAATGATCCCATCTCTCTCGACACACAAGAGATAAACAAACACCTCCCTTTAGAACTGATCCAAGGGATGAATTTACAGCAATCAATAACCAAGAAAGAATTCACCTGATATGTGATGAATTTGAAAGCTTAAGAACAATACAATCACCACTTCCAAGAACTAAGATCAACCTTGAGAGAGCAAGAAAGCGACTTTGAAAAGATTTGAGCGCAAGAACACTGTATTTTCGTGTTTTATCAGATGTGTGTAAACCTAAGACCTTGCTATTCATTTTATAATTTGAAATCAGCTTAAAGTTTCCATTCTTAGGTTGATTCAGCTTTTAATTTGCAAAAACGTCATATTTAATTCATTGTATAAAAGCCATAATCGATTATCTCAAAGCAAATCTAGAAAATATATTTTTCCTGATATAATTGATTAAAGTTATAATCGATTATATGCAACCTAGAAAACAATATAATCAATTATTAAAACACTTAATCGATTATTCTGTTCGTTAAACTTGTTTAATTCAAATTTTAAGTGATATAATTGATTCTATTTCGATTTCTAATCGATTAAAAGCGTAGAAAATGATTTTTAGGAAAATATGACTTGCTCTCAAGATTGAAATGGTCTTGGGGGGAAAGTATGACTTACTTTTTTTATCCAACACCCAAAATTGAAACTTCTTAATATGATTCTTCAGATGTTGAACAAATCTTCAAGATCTCCATCCTTGATTACTTTATATCTCCATGATTGAATATATGAACACAACACATAAAGGGATCTGTTCTTGAACTCTACAAGAACAATCCTTCAACTTGCAGCACACTACTGCAAAACCAGTTCTTGAAAACTCACTCCAAGAAATTACAAAACCCTTAAAAAGATTAAAAGAAAACAATTATACAAACACTTTTTCTCTAACACAAATTCTAATACAAACAAAAAAATGAATAAAAGAAAGAAATTAAAAGACTCCCTTTTAAACCAATGAATTGTTCTTGCCCAGATGAGAGAGAGAGCTAATGATTAGAAAATTCTTTGATGTAAAACTTTTGAATTCAGAACAATTTGAAATTTGTGAATTTCTCTGTTTTTCGTTCTCAGTAAAGTCTAAAACATTACTTACTGTTACAGTTTGTAAAAGATCTATTTATTTAACATAAAGTTATTAAGTCTGTAACAGATTCCGATTTAGTGAATTTAATGCATTAAAAGTCGAATTAAAATTTGAATACATTTTCAATTAAAAATATATTTGAGTACAGAAACAATTCCAATTTTATGAAGAAATTAAATGCAAAATAATGCAGCCATGATTTTCAAAATTTCTCTCAAATAAGCTAGATTAATTTTAATGAAAGAGAGACTAACAAAACACCAAGAAAAAACTAATCTAGAGTTGCTTGTTGAGCCACTATCATAGTTGAAGAAGCTTGATTAACTGGATTGCAATAATCAAATCCAAACTCCCCCGATTTGATGATTGCAATCTTGGGATTAATCTGTGAGTTTGTTTCTGCTATGGTGAATTTACAATTACCTTCAAAACAACTCAAAACAATATAGAATACAAACACAAGCAACACAATACACAGAACCATTCTCCTCCTTTGAAATCAACAAATAAGGAGGGAAAAATAGAACATAACAGAATGTGAAAATCATAACAAAACAAATATTTAATACAGTCCAAAGTAAAGTAATTGTTTTAAAAATGCATGCCTTAAAACATCAAAATCAAAAGAAATGTGAAAAATAAAGAGATGGATGCATGCATAAATGAAACAAAGAAAACCAGGGATCTTGAGACTGAAGATGTTGAAGACTTTCACACAAGTCTTCAAGCTGATTATCAATGTGCTAGAAGCGACTGATGCAGGCTTCATGGTGCTCTCTTTGTGCCATTGAAAGGAAATGCACTTGTCTAGCCATGTACGTTTCATATGGGGAAAGAGGAGGACCAGAATAACTCTGTGGAACACGATTACAGTAGGGGGTTCCATCATCATCTAAATCTGCACCCAAATCAACATCTTCAGGCTTTTTCTACCTTCTCTCCAAGTGCCTTCCACCTTTCTGAAACTCATTTTAGAAAGAGTAACAACAGCAATAGAGTTGGCGCTTTGTGTCAAACAACTATTCTCTCCTTCAAAAGACACTCCATAGGCAACCATGATTTTGGTGATAGGAACAACATAAGGAAGTTGGAATTCAGACAAGCATTTTGCCTTTAACATATGCTTTTTTATAACATAAATCCAGTTTACTTAAATACTGTTTTCAAGAGCGTACATTAATGCTAAATCACCTTCATTCAGCAGAGAATGATTAAAGCCTCTAGGAGTCAAAACCCAAGCAATAATGAAAGCACGAAACCTGGGAACAAGTTTGAGTCTACCAGCATTAAAGCTTCTCACCGGTTCCTCTGGATTCTTGATACATTCTTTGAAGTACATCAGCTTGTTGAAGTCATCTCTGAAATCAACAACATTTTCATGATAAATTTCAACACCATCTGGGTCAGTTTCAACTATGGTGTCCCAATCTTTAAGATCAATCCCAATATCTGTTGGAATAAATGGCTGAGTTTAAGAGGGGGGTGAATTAAACTCTTAAAAGATTTTCGAAATCCAATCCCAATTTCTGAAAAACAGATTCAAAATGAAGAGGAAAATCAATTCTTTAAAGATTCTTGAAATGCTTTTACCAATGTATCATATATCCAATTCAATTAGCAATTCAGATTTCAATTACAGAATTTAAAGAAGCAGGGAAAGAAGATCAACACAAGAGATTTATACTGGTTCACCTTTCAACAAAGGCTACATCCAGTTTCCTAAACATCCAAATCAAAGCAATTCACTAAATTTCAGTTTTTACATGAACCCTACAAGATCTGTATTCCCTTGTAAAACCCTATTACAAGAACACCTTAATCACCCTAATTAAGAGAAGCAAACCCAGTACAAGATTACACAAGAACTTGGAACGAATTCACCTGGAAATCAGTGCAAAAACTGAAACAGAGCACAAAAAAACAAAGTATGAATTCTATGAAAGATTCTCAATTCAATTTGATCTTGGACTCCTTGATTGATTTCGCAAATTGATTTAGAACACTTGAAAAGCCTTCTTGAACAATGGGTTTCTCTGTAATTTATTCGTCACCCAGTTCTTTAAAATTCAAAGTATTTATAACAGATCTATTCCAGTGGTTTAAAGTTGTTTATGATAAAATCAGTCAGTTGAAACACGATTTAACTAGTTGTTTTCATTAAAATGAATTTTCCAGAGAGCACCCCTTTTCTGAAAACTAAAAACAGTCAGTTGAAAACGCGATTTAACTAGCTTTTCCAGAGAGCTTGAATTTCATAAAAACAGCTCCAGAATTTCAGTTGGTTTAAATTCAAAAAAACAGCTAGCTAAAATCAGCCAAAACAAAGCTTTAAAAACACCAATTGGTTAAAATGTTTAAGAATGACTTAGCCATCAAACTAAGAACATTTTAACTGATTGAAACCACATTTTTAACAAGTTGAAAACCAGTTAATGTTGGCATATTTCAAGTCCAGAGTTTTATGGACACCTACAGTTTTGATGATGAAGTTTTTAGGAAGTTTCAATCAACATTAAAGACTTGTGCCATCTCACAAAGGAAGGTTGCTTGATAAGAAAGGAAAGGCATAAAGAGCTTTCAAAGCATTCAAGAGAGAAGATTGATGAAGATTTTCTCAAGAGCTGAAGGATCAAAGGTAGAAGGTTCTGTTTTGGGTGTTGGATAAAAAGAGTAAGTCATAAATCCCATTCAAGACCTTCCCAAACAAGAGAGCAAGGTGTTTTCTCGCAAAAATGTTTTTCTACGCTTTTAATCGATTACCATACGTAGATAATCGATTATTTAACTTAAAATTTGAATAAAAAATGTTTAACGAGCAAAATAATCGATTAAGTGTCTTTGATAATCGATTATATTGATTCTGGGTTAATATAATCGATTATGGCCTTAATCTAATCGATTAAATCAGACGTATTTGTTTTCCAGTTTTTAAACATGATATAATCGATTAAGCTTTTAATATAATCGATTAAATGAGTCGCTTTTGCGAAATTAATTCTAAATCAACCTAAGAATGGAAACTTTGGAGCATTTTCAAATTATAAAATGAAAGAGAATGTCTTAGGTTTAACACATCCGAACAAACACAACATATTCAAAGTGTTTCGTGCCTTAGCTTTTTCAAAGCCGCTTTCCTGCTCTCTTCGGTTTGATCAAGTCTTTGGAAGTGGTGATCCAGTGTGCTTAAGCTTTCTATCCAAGCACATTTCGGTGTATTCTTTTACTGTTTTCAGTAAAGGGAAAATTCATCCCTTGGATCTGTTCTAAGGGAGGTGTTTCATCTCTTGTGTGTCAAGAGAGGTGGGTTTCATCCTCGGTGAGTCCGGGAGGTGTTTCATCCTTAGTGTGTCCGAGGAGGTGTTTCCATTTATCTTTATTTGTTATTGCATGAATTGGTGTTTGTAATTTCAATTAAAGATAGTGGGGAAAATCATCACGGATTTGTGGTGGTTGGGAACTGGATGTAGGATTGGCTTAATCCGAACCAGTATAAATCTCTGTGTTCTTTCTCTTTCTCTTTATCTCTTAATTGTGGATCATTATTACAATTGCTAATCCCAACAGCGTTAATCAAAGGATTGAAAAATTCACATCCAAGTTTTTGAAAGTTTTTCAAAACCTGAAAATTTATTTAAAAGAGAAAATTTGTTTAAAAACCCAATTCACCCCCCCCTCTTGGTTTTTACACTGCCGTCTTTATTTAACAATTGGTATCAGAGCTGGTTTTTTGAAAGTTATTCAAAAACAAGATCCTTATGGCAGACAAAAATCAAACTTTTGCTGAAGGTGCATCTATTCATAGACCACCACTTTTACAGGTGAAAACTATCCTTTTGGAAAAAGAGGATGGAAATTTTTCTAAGGTCTAATGATCAAGGCGTTTGGGATGCTCGTTGTAAATGGTCCATTTATTCCTATGGTTGTTGTTGAAGAAGCGCAGGTACCTAAGAAGAAAGCAAATTGGAGCAAGGACGAATACAACCAGAATCAATGCGACATAAGAGCATGTAACATGATAGCATCTGCCTTAACCATTGATGAGTTTTACAGGTTATCGGATTGCACAACTCGCAAAGGAGATGTGGGACACTCTAGAAGTCACACATGAAGGAACTGAAGAAGTGAAACGATCAAGGAAGAACACCTTGATTCAGGAATATGAAATGTTCCGTATGAGCAAAGGAGAAACCATATGCGACGTATAAAAGAGATTTACTCACATCGTAAATCATCTCAAGGCATTAGGTAAGAAATTCGACATCGAAGAATTAAATGTCAAAATTTTGAAATCTTTGGACAGACTTGGCAACCTAAAGTGACGGCCATCACGGAATCAAAGAATCTGTCAAACATGAACATGACAACTCTCTTCGGGAAACTCAGAGAACATGAAATGGAACTTGGACGTTTTAAAGGAGAAGAAGAAGACGTCAAGAGAAAAGGCATTGCTCTTAAAGCGTAATCCGACAAAGAGGAGAGTAGTGATACTAATGATTCGAAGACGATGATCTTGATAAATTTGTAAAGAAATACAAGAAGTTCATCAAGAAGAAAAGCAACCATAAGAAAGGTAAGAAATTTGAAAGTTCAAATTCTAACAATAATTATAAATGTTATGGTTGTGGCAAAAAGGGGCACATGAGAGCAGACTGCCCAAATTCCAAGAAACCTGAAGAAAGGGAAAAGAAAAGCAAGAAGTTCTTCAAAAAGAAGAAGAAAGCATATATTGCTTGGGACGACAATGAAGTGAGTTCTTCTGAAGGTTCAAGTGAATAAGAAGAAGAAGCAAACATTTGTCTCATGGCAGATGATGAAGTGGAATCCACGTGCAGCGAGGTAAGTGATTCTGATCTTCCAAATGATTATGATGAATTGCTTGAAGAATTTCTAAATCTTTGTAAAAATCTGAAAAGCTTTCTTTGGTTTATAATAAATTAAAAATGACTACAAGAGTCTTGAAAAGAAAATTTCAGATTTGGAACAAGAGAAAATCGTTTTGAAAGATGATTTGGAAACAGCGAAAATTCCTTGCAAATGCAAAACCAAAATTCCTATTTGCGAAAATTGTAGTGTTCTTGCTAACAAGGTTTCTTATCTTGAAACATCTGTTTCAAAAATCACGATGGGCAATAATAATTTAAATAATGTTTTGAAAGTGCAAAAAGGTTTATATGAAAAAGCAGGTTTTGGTTATAATTTTAGGTATAATCATAAACCTACTAAAACTGTTTTTGTGAAAGGAGAATCGTCTAATTCAAATAAGGTTTTTGAAAATTCTAATTCCTTTAAACAAAACGTGCCTACAAAGAAGTTTTATAAAAATGCATATGTTTCAAGGAAAACAAATGTTCCTACATGTTTTTACTGTATGCATAAAGGTCATTCGGTTAATAGATGCAATATTAAACGTTTTAGTGTTCCTAATGGGAGATACAAATGGGTTCCCAAAGGAAAAATTGTTTCTAACCCATGAGGATCCTAATAAGTGATTTTAGGGAACCAGAACTTTTCTTGTTTATATTGCAGGCTGGTTCCATATCCAAAAGGCCTCTTTGGTGATGAGTTAGCAAGTGATCAAGATTATGAAGGAAGGCACAAAAACATCAACAAGTTGGCATATTTACCAATCTTTTATCTCAAGTAAGATTTTATGAGCTTAGAAAGGATCCAGGTAAGTATTGTTGTTGATTTTGATGTTATTTCAGCGCTTTACTGAAAATTTACGTATTTAATCGATTAAGTTTCGTGTGTTAATCGATTAAACGCGGTATTTATGAAAATGTTTTACAATATAATCGATTACGTTTATGACATAATCGATTAAATCGCTGAGGAGCAATTTAATCGATTAAGGAATGCACATAATCGATTAAATTTCTGGGTTTTCGTTTTCTGAAAAATTTTGAAGGAAAATAATCGATTAAATGAGAATATAATCGATTAAATGCACCGCTCGTGTTTTTCTCGCAAATCTGATTTTCGAACGCTGGCCATGTTTTCACGTGTTTTGTCTTTTCTAAACGGCTATATTCGCTCCCAACGGATATATTTTCATTAAATCAACGCTTTATGAACCGGATTTCATTCTATAAATAGCTGGTTTGAGAATCAAAGTGACTCACTCACTCTCTCTCTCACTCTTGTCTGCTTCGCCGTTATTTGTCGTCTTGTGCGAATTTTAATTCTCTCGTGCTGTCTCTCGTTATTCCATTATCTTGTTGTGCAATTTCTCTTGTCTTTTATATCACCGAAATGGCTGATCAAAGAAGAAGGAAGATGCCATCAAGGAGAAAGGGCAAGGAGCCAATGACTTCTCAAGAAAGGAGACCTCCAACTCTAGCCGGTTGGATTTCGGATGAAGATCTCGCAAATTGCCTTTGTTAACAAGTGGAAGGATAGAAAAATTCTTACCCCTAAATTCTTGTCTTGTGAATTTTTTAGATCTCATGGTTTTCAATTTCAGGAATTTTTAGTAGGAAGTGGACTACAAAAATTTGTAGAGATGGAAGGGGCATTCTACCCAGATTTGGTTAGAGTGTTCTACATGAACTTGACATCAAGAACTGCAAGTCCAAGCACCAAAGTGAAAGGTGTAAGGATCTTCCTTGATGAAGATTTGTGGAACAATGTAGCTGGTCTCTCAACTCAAGGCATAAACATCACATATGGCTTTGAGGACTTCAACAAGTTGGTAGAATTCAGAAAATTCTGCAAGGATCCTAACCTACAAGTTGAGAACTTGTATAAAGTTGGTAATGTAAAGTTAAATGAAAGAATGTTGCATTATGTTATTGTTTGGATTTTAGTTGCAAGAGGCACTAATCATGCCCAACTTACTAAGGAAGACATTCTTCTAATGTATGGATTCCTTAATAATGTGAGCATAGATTGGCCCTCAATTATCCTTGATAATATGTTTAAAGCCATTAGGCTTTCCTCTTTGCATTACTCCTATGCTGTGTTTGTTTCTAAGATTCTAGAATACAAAGGTGTTGATCTTGAAGGGGAGAATAAACAGATTTTGCTAAGCAATAGCAAGATTGGTAAAAATGTTCTAAGGCATATGGGCCTCATAGAACAAGGCAACAGTGTTTACCCAAAGAGAAGAAGGAGTCGCTGCCATGGAAGAAGATGATGAAGACCAACCTCAACCTCCACCTCAATTTCAACCTCAACCAGGATCAGTGGAGGAGCTTCTCATATCAAGAATGGATTCTATGATGAATCTTCACTCCAAGGAATTTCAAGGCCTTTCTCATCAACTCTCAAGGCTTAATAGAAGAATGTATAGAGTTGAAAGAAAGATGGAAATTGAAGAACTATCTCCTGAAGAAGATAATACAACATCCTCAAGAGGCAAACAGCCAAAGAAATGTTGAGGAAGATGAAGAAGATAGTGAAGAAACCGAATAGGCTACAAGTTCACTTTTCCTTAGCTTGTTCTTCATTATTTTCCAGATGCTGTTTTTTTTCTCTCTATTATTTTCTCGTGTATTAATTTGCTTCTCGCTGTAATTATCTCTCGAAAATGTAATCTTTTGAAAATGATAAAAATAAAGGGGGAGAAAATATTTTGTCTTGATTGAAAATCTGTCTAGTTAATATAGCTTTTAAGAAAATTAATTTCAAGGGAACTTTAGGAAATAATTCAAATAAGTGCCTTATATAGCTTAAACAATTAAGAGCATAGTTTAAGGGGGAGCTTTTAGAAATAATTTCCACTCATTAATTCCTTGAAATCTCTTTTTCAAAATTCAAATTGAAACTTAAATGCTATATGACTGCCTATTTTATTTCCTTTGTGGACTAATATTTATGATGGAGATATCCATACATTATTTTCAAGATTTTCAGGATATTATCACAAGTCTCTAGGTTTCTTTTTATCATCATCAAAAAGGGGGAGATTGTTGGCATATTTCAAGTCCAGAGTTTTATGGACACCTACAGCTTTGATGATGAAGTTTTTAGGAAGTTTCAATCAACATTAAAGACTTGTGCCATCTCACAAAGGAAGGTTGCTTGATAAGAAAGGAAAGGCATAAAGAGCTTTCAAAGCATTCAAGAGAGAAGATTGATGAAGATTTTCTCAAGAGTCGAAGGATCAAAGGTAGAAGGTTCTGTTTTGGGTGTTGGATAAAAAGAGTAAGTCATAAATCCCATTCAAGACCTTCCCAAACAAGAGAGCAAGGTGTTTTCTCGCAAAAATGTTTTTCTACGCTTTTAATCGATTACCATACGTAGATAATCGATTATTTAACTTAAAATTTGAATTAAAAATGTTTAACGAGCAAAATAATCGATTAAGTGTCTTTGATAATCGATTATATTGATTCTGGGTTAATATAATCGATTATGGCCTTAATCTAATCGATTAAATCGACGATATTTGTTTTCCAGTTTTTAAACATGATATAATCGATTAAGCTTTTAATATAATCGATTAAATGAGTCGCTTTTGCGAAATTAATTCTAAATCAACCTAAGAATGGAAACTTTGGAGCATTTTCAAATTATAAAATGAAAGAGAATGTCTTAGGTTTAACACATCCGAACAAACACAACATATTCAAAGTGTTTCACGCCTTAGCTTTTTCAAAGCCGCTTTCCTACTCTCTTCGCTTGATCAAGTCTTTGGAAGTGGTGATCATGTGTGCTTAAGCTTTCTATCCAGCACATTTCAGGTGTATTCTTTTACTGTTTTCTGTAAAGGGAAAATTCATCCCTTGGATTGGTTCTAAGGGAGGTGTTTCATCTCTTGTGTGTCAAGAGAGGTGGGTTTCATCCTCAGTGAGTCTGGGGAGGTGTTTCATCCTTAGTGTGTCTGAGGAGGTGTTTCCATTTATCTTTATTTGTTATTGCATGAATTGGTGTTTGTAATTTCAATTAAAGATAGTGGGGAAAATCATCACGGATTTGTGGTGGTTGGGAACTGGATGTAGGATTGGCTTAATCCGAACCAGTATAAATCTCTGTGTTCTTTCTCTTTCTCTTTATCTCTTAATTGTGGATCATTATTACAATTGCTAATCCCAACAGCGTTAATCAAAGGATTGAAAAATTCACATCCAAGTTTTTGAAAGTTTTTCAAAACCTGAAAATTTATTTAAAAGAGAAAATTTGTTTAAAAACCCAATTCACCCCCCCCTCTTGGTTTTTACACTGCCGTCTTTATTTAACAGTTAAGACTTTTGAAAACATTTTAAAACCTTTTAAAACATTTCAAACCATTTTAAAACTCAAGATTAAGTCCAAGATTAATTGAAATGCATCTTACCCCACATCCTAAGATACTCTAATCCTAAGACACAATCTTCATTCTTCAAGCACCATCATTTTCATCATCAAAGGTGGTTGGAGACATCAAATCTACTTGAAACCAAGTCTTCAAGTCCAACAATATCAACACCTTTGACAAATGCTTTTAGAATGAGACCATCAAAATGCAAGCAGGTGTAAAAGACTTTGACCAAATTAGGATAATACTTCCCAGATAAACTGATGAGACGTTGGATATTTTGGTTCTCTATCATTTAAGCTATCTCTCCAAATCCTCCATCTTCAAGCCATTGCATTTTAATGACCCTTGGTAGCGTAAGGGTCTTGTTCTTCAAATCATTAGTAAAATGTTGATTTAATTGAAGAATGAGTGTAGATTTAATTAGAAGAATTATTGAAGAATTAAATTAAAAAAATGTTGAAGATTGATGTTTTGATGATGAGGATACAAAGTATATTGAAACATTAAAAACTTGATTTTATATAAAAAAAGAAGGTGGCATTATGAAGATTGAAGGAAAATCAAATATTTAATCATGAAGAGTTAAAGTAATCAAGGATGGAAATCTAGAAGGTTTGCTCAACCTCTGAAGATTTATGTTTAGAAGTTTTAGTTTTGGGTCTTTCCCCCCAAGACCTTTTCAATCTTGAGAGCAAGTCATATTTTCGCAAAAAGCATTTTCTACACTTTTAATCGATTAAGGATCGAATAGAATCGATTATATCACTTAAAATTTAAGAAAACTAGTTTAACTAACAAAATAATTGATTATATGAACTTGATAATCGATTATATTTTTCTGGGTTTATATATAATCGATTATATCTTTAATTAATTGATTATTTCAGAAAAAATATGTTTTTCCACTCTTTTTTGGAATAATCGATTATGACTATTATACAATCGATGAAATATGATGTTTTTGTGAATTAAAAGTTGAATCACCCTAAGAACATAAACCCTAAGTTGATTTTGAATTATAAATTGAATGGCAAGGTCTTAGGTTAATACACAACTGATCAAACAAAATTATACAATGTTCTTGCGCTCAAATATTTTCAAAGTCGCTTTCTTGCTCTCTCAAGGTTGATCCTAGTTCTTGGAAGTGGTGATTGTCTTGTAGTTAAGCTTTCATATCCAGCACACATCAAGTGTTTTCTTTCTTGGTTACTGGTTTATGTAATTCATCCTTTGGATCAGTTCTAAAGGGAGGTGTTTGTTCATCTCTTGTGTGTCAAGAGAGGTGGGATCATCCTTAATGTGTCTAAGGAGGTGTTTTTGTTCATCTTTATTTGTTTTTCATGTTGTTATTGGATTGGTGTTTGCAATTGCATTTAAAGATAGTGGGGTAAATCATCACGTGTTTGTGGTGATCAGGCACTGGATGTAGGATTGGCTAAATCCAAACCAGTATAAATTCCATGTTCATTCTGTCTTTCCCTCTCTCTTTATTTTGCTGCATTCGGATCATATTTACAAATTGTTATCTCAATCATTTTTATCATAGCTTAAGGAAAATCTGAATCTTGTCTTTTATCTTAAAATTGAAATAAAATTTAAAATCTGGAAAATTATTTTAAGGGTTAAATGTTTTTAGTCCTTGAATTATTTTTCAAAATTGTGTTTTGTCCCTGAGGCAAACTTTGAACTTATTTCATCCTTATACTTTATAAACTTGTGTAAACGATCCTTGATGATGTCTCAAAATTTCTTTTTATCTCTTTATTTTCCTTTTTCATAGTTTTCTACTTCATTATCATCCGTCTCTTAAGCTTCTTTCACTCTTTTCCCTTCCATTTTCTTTCATTTTTTTCTCCTTAAAGATGTTTTTATTTGTCATCGAGGATCATTTACACCTGTTTATAAAGTATAAGGACGAAATAGGTCCAAAGTTTGTCCCAGGGACGAAACACAATTTTGACAAATAGTTCAGGGACTAAAAACATATTTAACCCTTATTTTAATACCAAAAGTTTTGAAAACCCAATTCACCCCCTCTTGGATTTTGCATTGTCATTATTTCTAACATAAACTTCTCTTTCATATCCTATTTGTTAAGAAACCAACCATCTATATTACAAGGAATCTATGGTGAGGCTTGTGGTTGAAACAAACACTCAGGTGGAATTGGTCTACCACAAGAACCCACATGTTTTACTCTTTTCCTAGTAGGTTTCAAAGAGGAAGATGCCATGTATGAAGAGAGTAGTTATAGATGCAAGAATAAAGAAGGTAAATATTGATGCACAGATGAAGAAGGAGCTTCATATAACTTTAGTGCATGAACAAGGTTTATTTATAATGCAAAGATGAAAATAAATTGAAATATTTAATTTAATAAGGTAGTTTAAAAGGCTAATAAAAAGTATTAAATGTTCATGTACTTGTAACTTGCACCAAGACTTGGTCAAACACGCAAAAGACAATCAGAAGCAATTGTAAGAATTAGTTTTAAATGCAGACAGAAAAGTGTACTAGTAAAGCAGTCATAGTTTTAGAGAAACAAATTTTGATCTGCTACTGGAATTAATGGATTAAAATACGAGTTAAAAAATTCAAATTAGCAAAACCTGTAAATTCTCAGTTGATGCTTGAGAAGTCAAGTATACCCAATTCAATTCTAAGTTGATTAAACATCTCTTTACTAAGGGGTTTGGTGAAGAGATCTGCTAGTTGTCTTTCACTGCATACATATTCAATACAACAATCTTCTTTACCAATGTGATCTCTGATGAAGTGGTGCCTGATTTCTATGTGTTTGGTTCTTGAATGTTGAACATGATTCTTTGTTAGATTAATTATGCTGGTACTATCATATCTCAAGGGAATATTGGACAATTTTACTCCATAATCTTTTAGTTATTGATTCAACCACAAAATATGTGCACAACAACTTCTGCAGTTGAAAAAGCAACACAAGCTTTCTTTTTACATCTCCATGAAACCAAACTACTACCAAGCAATCCCACTTGTGCTTTTTTTGTCCAACCTATAACTTGCAAAATCAGAGTCAGTATATCCAACAAGTTTTGTAGAAGTACCTGCAGAATATCATAAACCAACATTCATAGTTCCTTTGAGATATTTCAAAATTCATCTATATAGTGTTCTTCCTTTGGATTTCATTGAAATCTTGCACACATACACATTGCAAACATGATGTCTGGTCTGCTGGTCGAGAGATATAAAAAAGACCCTATAAGCCCTCTGTATTTTGTTAAGTCAAAAACTTTTCCATTAACATTTATATCAAGATAACAATTCACAACCATTGGAGTTGCAGCTTCTTTACAAGATTCCATATCAAACTTCTTAAGAATACCTTGACAATATTTTGATTGACAAATGAATGTGGCACTTTCTAGTTGCTTAATCTGCAGACCAAGGAAGTAAGAGATTTCTCCCATCATTGACGTCTCAAACTTCCCCCTATATATCTTCAACAAATTTCTCATACATTTAACAGTTAGTTGAACAAAAAATTATGTCATCTACATACACTTGAACAAGCATAATGTCTTTCATTGATTTTCTTATAAAAAGAGTCTTATCAATTTATCATCTTTCATAACCTTTAGAAAGAAGAAAATTGGTAAGTCTTTCATACCATTGTCTAGGAGCTTGTTTAAGCCCATAAAGAGCCTTTTTCAGCTTATAAACATGGTCAGAAAATTGATGATCAACAAATCCTGGTGGTTGACTAACATATATATCTTCATGTATGAACCCATTCAAATATGCACTTTTGACACTCGTTTGGAACAATTTAAAACCAGCTAAATAGGCAAATGTAAGTAATAATCTAACATCTTCAAGTCTAGCTACAGGTGCATAAGTTTCACCATAGTCAATTCCTCCTTCCTGGTTATACCCCTTAGCCACTAGCCTTGCTTTGTTTCTAGTAATTGTACCATGTTCATCTTGTTTATTTTTGAAAACCTATTTTGTACCTACTGTATTCATGCTGTTAGTCCTAGGAACTAATTGCCAAACATAATTTCTAATGAATTGATTAAGTTCCCTATGCATTGCTAAAACCCAATGTTCATCTAATAGTGCATCTTCAATATTTTTAGGTTCTATTTAAGATGTCATGGAACTGCAGAAATGATTCAAGGAATTACAAGTAGAAACTCCCTTATTAATGTCTCCTATGATGTTGTCCATATAAATATATCTTGGAGTTTTCCAATCTTTGGGCAGTTCTGAGCTTATTGTATCAAGTTCTGCATTGTCAGCATCAGTTTTACCTCGAAAATTAGTCGATTGAAATTTCTCCAAAACTTCATCTTCAATACTTTCATTAGATGAACCTATCTTGTCTTGAACATCATGAATAGACTCATAAAAAATAACATGAACAGACTCTTTAAATATCATTAAACGTTTATTATATACTCTATATGTTTTGCTACGTGATAAGTATCCTAAAAAGATTGCTTCATCAGCTTTTGCATCAAACTTTCCAAGAGATTCTTTGCCATTGTTAAGAACAAAACATTTGCAACCAAAAACTCTTAGGTGTGCTACATTAGGTTTTCTTCCTTTGAATAATTCATAAGGAGTTTTCCTAAGAATTGGTCTAATGAGCATCCTGTTTAGAACATAGCAGGCTATATTTACAGCATATGTCCAAAAGTATTTTGGCAAACCAGTTTCATTTAAAAGAGATCTTGCTATTTCACCTAAAGATCTGTTCTTTCTCTCAACAACATCATTTTATTGAGGGGTTCTAGGAGCAGAAAAATTATGGTTTATTCCATGTTTATAACAAAACTTTTCAAACAAATCATTTTGGAACTCTCCACCATGATCACTCCTAATAGAGTAGATTTTCAGATTCTTTTTATTTTGTAAAATCTTAGCAAGATGTTTATAAGCTTTGAAAGCATAATTTTTTAGAGATAAGAATAATGTCCATGCAAACCTAAAATAATTATCTACAATTACTAATGCATAGTAATTACCACCTAGACTCATAGTTCTTGAAGGACCAATTAAATTCATATGTAATAGTTCAAGAGGTTTGGATGTTGAAATAATATTTTTCAGTTTGAAAGAAACTTTAGTTTGTTTTCCTCTTTGACATGCATCACACAGTTTGTCCTTCTCAAATCGGAGTTTAGGTAGTCCAATTACTAGTTCCTTAGATGCTAATTTTCCTAGATGATGCATATTAATATGTGTTGCACGTCTATGCCATAACCATGAGTTATCTTGCTGTGAAATGAGACATGACAGTATGTTATCAGATGCATAATTTAAGTATACCATGTAAATATTGTTAATATGCTGACCAATCATGAGTATACCACCTGTTTTTGCATCACAAATCATGTAATGATTGGGTTCAAAGTTAATTTGGTGACCCCTGTCACACAGCTAACTGATACTTAACAGATTATGTTTCAATCTATTAACATACATTACATTCTCAATCAGAATTATAGAATCACTTCCTATATTTCCTTTGCCCAAAATCTTGCCTTTATTGTTGTCACCGTATGTCACAAATCCTCCATCTTTAAGCAAAAGATTATTGAATTTGTTATTGTCTCTACTCATATGCCTGAAGCAACCGCTATCCAAATACCACATTTTTTGTGACATATTTGCATAAATAAAGATTAATTTAACTAGGTACCCATTTTATTCAAGGGTCCATCATTGTCAGAGACTTATTTATGCCTTTTGGTTTCCAAATATAATCACTATTAGGAACACCAAATTTTCTGATTCTGCATATATTGGATGTATGTCCTTTTCTAAGATAATAGAAACATGTAATAGATGCAAATTTGTAATTTGTTTTATTTGAGAAAAAGAATTTCAAGCTTTTTAAGTGTCTTGATTATATCCCAAGCCAATCTCATTTAAAATTGATATCTGTGAACCCAGAATATTATCAAGATTATTTTTCCCATTAGAAAACTTTGAAAGAGTCTTAATCAGATAACAAATTTTGGATTGCAGTATTTCACAATTTTTATACTGAGTTTTAATCGATTCATTTTTGCAACATCAAGAAGAATTTTGTAAATCATATCCAGATTTTCCAAATCATTTTCAGAAGATCAATTTCTTTGTCCAGTTCAAAAACTTTGTTTTGAAGCCAATTATTCAAACCTTTTAATCTATTCTTTGAATAAGAAAGTTTCTTGCCTTCATCATGCGTTTCATTGAAAGCATCACGTAATTGATCATAGTTTTCATTATTGCTATAAAAACTGCTTACACTATTTGTGTCTTCGTCTCCAACCATGAGACACAACTTGACTTCCTCCTCATCATCAGAGGTACTGCTACTTGAAGAACTTTTAGATTCTTCCTATGCCATATATGGCTTTCTATTTTTTCTACCTTTTTCAAACCTTCTTTCATAATTCTTTTCTACTTTCTTTTCAACATGTTTATCCTTGTAGGGATTTGTTGAACATTCACTCCTTATCTGTCTTGGTTTTCCACATCCAAAACAAGTATAATTAGGCATATTAGAATCATTTCTTTTTAAATCATACCTTCTTTATCTGACTATCATGTCTTTGTTTTTCTTCTTAATGAATCTCCCAAACTTTTTGACTAGCAAGTTCAGGTTTTTAGTTTCTGAATCAGATTTTGAAACTTCTTCCAAATCTTTTCTCCTTGTAGTTGTTGTTTTTAGAGCTAGACTATTCTTCTTCTTTTCACTGTTCCCTTGCTCTGTTAATCTATTAATCTCTAATTCATGTTGTTCAATCAGCTTTCCAAACAAAGATGCCATAGACATTGTTGACAGGTCTCTAGACTCAGAAATTGTTGTAACCTTTGATTGCCAACTCTTGTCAAGACATTTATGTTGGCATATTTCAAGACCAAGAGTTTATGAAGTTCTCTAGTTTTTATGAAGACCTAAAGTTTTGATGATGAAGTTTTAGAGTGATTCAATCAACAATAAAGACTTGTGCCATCTCACAAAGGAAGGCTGCTTGGTAGAAAAAGAAAGGCATAAAGAGCATTCAAAGCTTTCAAGAGAGAAGATTGATGAAGATTTTCTCAAGAGCTGAAGGATCAAGAGTAGAAGGTTCTGTTTTGGGTGTTGGATAAAAAGAGTAAGTCATAAATCCCATTCAAGACCTTCCCAAACAAGAGAGCAAGGTGTTTTCTCGCAAAAATGTTTTTCTACGCTTTTAATCGATTATGATACGTAGATAATCGATTATTTAACTTAAAATTTGAATTAAAAATATTTAACGAACTAAATAATCGATTAAGTGTTTTTGATAATCGATTATATTGATTCTGGGTTAATATAATCGATTATGGCCTTAATCTAATCGATTATATCAGACGAAATTTGTTTTCCAGTTTTTAAACATGATATAATCGATTAAGCTTTTTATATAATCGGTTAAATGAGTCATTTTTGCGAAATCAATACCAAATCAACCTAAGAATGGAAACTTTAGAATATTTTCGAATTATAAAATGAAAGAGAATGTCTTAGGTTTAACACATCTGATTAAACACAAAATATTCAAAGTGTTTCTGCGCCTTAGCTTTTCAAAACCGCTTTCCTGCTCTCTTCAGTTTGATCAAGTCTTTGGAAGTGGTGATCATTGTGCTTAAGCTTTCTATCCAGCACTATTATCAGGTGTATTCTTTTACTATTTTTATAAACGGGAAAATTCATCCCTTGGATCGGTTCTAAGAGAGGTGTTTCATCTCTTGTGTGTTAAGAGAGGTGGATTTCATCCTCAGTGTGTGTCTGGGGAGGTGTTTCATCCTTAGTGTGTCTAAGGAGGTGTTCCTTTATCTTTATTTGTTATTGCATTAATTGGTGTTTGTAATTTCATTTAAAGATAGTGGGGTGATCATCACGCATTTGTGGTGGTTGGGAACTGGATGTAGGATTGGCTTAATCCGAACCAGTATAAATCTCTGTGTTCTTTCTCTTTCCCTATCTCTTTTTATTGTGGATCATATTAACAATTGCAAACTCAAACCGCATTAATCAAAGGTTAAGAAAAATCCACATCCGAGCTTTTGAAAGAATTTCAAAATCTGAAAATTTATTTAAAAGGGAAAATTTTATTAAAAATCCAATTCACCCCCCCCCTCTTGGTTTTTACACTGCCGTCTTTATTTAACAATTGGACTCAGAGCTGGTTTTTTGAAAACTACTCAAAAACAAGATCCTCATGGCAGATAAAAATCAAACTTTTGCTGAAGGTGCATCTATTCATAGACCACCACTTTTTACAGGTGAAAACTATCCTTTTTGGAAAAAGAGGATGGAGATTTTTCTAAGTTCTAATGATCAAGGCGTTTGGGATGCAATTGTGAATGTTCCATATATTCCTATGATTGTTGTTGAAGATGAGCAAGTACCCAAAGCGAGAGCAAGTTGGACCAAAGATGGGTACAACCAAAATCAATGCAACATAAGGGTGTGTAACATGATAGCATCTGCTTTAACTATTGATGAGTTTTACAGGTTGTCGGATTGCACTACAACAAAGGAGATGTGGGACACTTTGGAAGTCACACATGAAGGAACGGAGGATGTAAAGAGATTAAGGAAAAATACCTTGATTCAAGAGTACGAGATGTTCCGGATGAGCAAAGGGGAAACCATATATGATGTTCAAAAGAGATTTACTCACATTGTAAATCATCTCAAGGCGTTAGGTAAGAAATTTGATATTGAGGAATTAAATGTGAAAATTTTGAAATCTTTGGACAGGACATGGCAACCTAAAGTGACGGCCATCACGGAATCAAAGAATCTCTCAAACATGAATATGACAACTCTCTTCGGAAAGCTTAGAGAACACGAAATGGAGCTTGGACGTTTCAAAGGAGAAGAAGAAGACGTCAAGAGGAAAGGTGTTGCTCTTAAAGTGGAATCCGACAAAGAGGAGAGTAGTGATACTGATGATTCGAAAGACGATGATCTTAATAAATTTGTAAAGAAATACAAGAAGTTCATCAAGAAGAAAGGCAACCATAAGAAAGGTAAGAAATTTGAAAATTCAAATTCTAACAATAATTATAAATGTTATGGTTGTGGCAAAAAGGGGCACATGAGAGCAGATTGTCCGAATTCCAAGAAACCTGAAGAAAAGGAAAAGAAAAGCAAGAAGTTCTTCAAAAAGAAGAAGAAAGCATATATCGCTTGGGACGACAATGAAGTGAGTTCTTCTGAAGGTTCAAGTGAATCAGAAGAGGAAGCAAACATTTGTCTCATGGCGGATAATGATGCGGAATCCACGTGCAGCGAGGTAAGTGATTCTGATCTCCCTAATGATTATGATGAATTGCTTGAAGAATTTCTTAGCCTTTGTAAAAAATCTAAAAAGCTTATAAGGTTGAAAAATGATTATAAGGTTCTTGAAAAGAAAGTTATTGATTTAGAAGAAGAGAAAAAGGTTTTAAAAGATGATTTGGAAAAGGCAAAAAGTCCTTGTAAATGCAAAACAAAAATTCCTGTTTGCAAAAACTGTAATGATCTTGCAAATAAAGTTTCTTATCTTGAAACATCTCTTTCAAACATTTCAATGGGAAATAAAAATTTAAACAATGTTTTGGAAGTGCAAAAAGGTTTATATGAAAAAGCAGGCCTTGGTTACAATTTCAGGTATAATCATAAACCTAACAAAACTGTTTTTGTGAAAGGAGAATCGTCTAATTCAAATCAGGATTTTGAAAATATAACCTTCTTTAATAAAACAAATATTTCTACAAAGAAAGTTTATAAAAATGCATATTTCTCAAGAAGAACAAATGTTCCTACATGTTTTTACTGTATGCATAAAGGTCACTCTGTTAATAGATGCAATATTAAACATTTTAGTGTTCCTAATGGGAAATACAAATGGGTTCCCAAAGGAAAAATTGTCTCTAACCCATGAGGACTCTAAAAAGTAATTTTAGGGGACCAGGATATTTATTGTTTGTATTGCAGGCTGGTTCCAAATTCAAAAAGCCTCTTCGGTGATGAGATAGCAAGTGATCAAGCTCATGAAGGGAGGCAAAAAGATCAACGAGTTAGCATATTTATCAAACTCTTATCTCAAGTAAGATTTTATGAGCTTAAAAAGGTTCCAGGTAATTGTTGATGATAAATCTATTGATTGATTGATGTTTATTGTTGATTTTGATGTTAATTCTGTGTTTTACGAAAAATTACGTATTTAATCGATTAGGTTTCGTGTGTTAATCGATTAAACGCACTGTTTCTGAAAATGTTTTATAACATAATCGATTAAGTTCATGACATAATCGATTAAATCACTGGGGAGCAATTTAATCGATTAAGGAATGCACATAATCGATTAAATTTCTGGGTTTTCGTTTTCTGGAAAATTTTTGAAGGCAAATAATCGATTAAATAAAGAACTTAATCGATTAAATGCATCATTCTGTGTTTTTCTGCACGCTGGTTTTTCGAATGTTGGCCTTAAATTCTCGTGTTTTGTTTTATTCCAACGGCTATATTCGTTTCAAGCGGCTCTATTTCAATTAATTCAATGTTTTATGACCGGATTTCCTTCCTATAAATAGCTGGATTGAGAATTCAAAGTGCTACACTCACTCTCTCTCACTCTTGCTGATTTTCTGCTGTCATTCCTTTTCTGTGCGAAATTCGATCTCTGTGATTACTCTGTTGATTTGTTATTTCGTTGTGCTTTCTCTTTTGTCTATTGTACAAACAAATGGCTGATCAAAGGAGGAGAAAGATGCCCTCAAGGAGGAGAGGCAAGGAGCCCATGACCTCCTAACAGCAAGAAAGAAGACCTCCAACACTTGCTGGTTGGATTTCTGATGAAGACATGCAGATTGGGTTTGTTAACAAATGGAAAGACAGGAAGATCCTTACTCCAAAATATCTATCTTGCAATTTTTTCAGATCTCACGGTTTTACTTTTCAGGAATGTTTAGTGGCTAGTGGACTGCAGAATTTTGTGGAGATGGAAGGAGCATTCTATCCAGATTTGGTTAGAGTATTTTATATGAACCTGACCTCAAGGACAACTAGTCCTAGCACCAAGGTGAAGGGTGTGCGAATTCACCTTGATGAAGAGGTGTGGAACAATGTGGCTAGACTATCCTCTCAAGGCATCAATATCACTTATGGCTTTGAGGATTTCAACAAATTGGTGGAGTTCAGAAAATTCTGCAAAAATCCAAATTTACAAGTGGAAAACTTGTACAAAGTTGGTAATGTTAAACTTAATGAACGCATGTTACATTATGTAATTGTTTGGATTCTTGTTGCTAGAGGCACTAATCATGCCCAACTTACTAAGGAGGACATTCTTTTAATGTATGGCTTCCTTAATAATGTTAGCATTGATTGGCCCTCCATTATTCTTGATAATATGTTTAAAGCCACTAGGCTTTCATCTTTTGCTTTACCCTATGCTGTGTTTATCTCAAAGATTTTAGAATATAAGGGTGTAGACCTTGAAAGGGAGAACAAGCAAATTTTGCTTAGCAACAGCAAAATTGGGAAGAATGTTCTAAGGCACATGAGCCTTATAGAACAAGGAAACAGGTTTAGGCAAAGAGATGAGGAAGTTGCTGCAATGGAGGAAGATGATGAAGAACCACCACCTCAACCTCAACCTCAACCAGGATCAATGGAGGAACATATTCTTTCAAGAATGGACACCATGATGAGTCTCCAAACAACTCATTATGATGACCTTTGCCATAGACTCTCAAGACTCAATAGAAGAGTTCATAGAGTTGAAAGGAAGCTCCAAATTGAAGATATATCTCCAGAAGAAGACAATGCAAGATCCTCAAGAGGCAAACAGCCAGCTGAAAATGATGAGGAAGATGAAGGAGATAGTGAAGAAACTGAATAAGCTAACAGTTCACTTATGCCTTAGCTTGTTTTTAATTTTTCCAGCTGCTGTAATTTTTTTCTCTCTATAATTTCTGTGTATTAAAATTGCTTCTGCTGTAATAATCTCTAAAAATGTAATCTTTTTGAAAATGATAAAAATAAATGGGGAGAAAAATATTTGTTTTGATTGATAATCTGTCCAATTTTCTAGCATTTAAGAAAATTAATTTCAAGGGGAGCTTTAGGAAATATTTCAAATAAGTGCCTAATATAGCTTAAAACTTTTAAAGAGAAAAGTTTAAGGGGGAGCTTTTAGAAATTATTTCCAGTCATTAATTTCCTTGAAATCTCTTTTTCAAAATTCAAATTGAAAATTAAATGCTATGTGACTGCCTATTTTATTTCCTTTGTGGACTAATTTTTATGATGGAGATATCCATACATTATTCTCAAGATTTTCAGGATATCAATCACAAGTCTCTATGTTTCTTTTTATCATCATCAAAAAGGGGGAGATTGTTGGCATATTTCAAGACCTAGAGTTTATGAAGTTCTCCAGTTTTTATGAAGACCTCAAGTTTTGATGATGAAGTTTTAGAGTGATTCAATCAACAATAATGACTTGTGCCATCTCACAAAGGAAGGCTGCTTGGTATAAAAAGAAAGGCATAAAGAGCATTCGAAAGAGAAGATTGATGAAGATTTTCTCAAGAGCTGAAGGATCAAGAGTAGAAGGTTCTGTTTTGGGTGTTGGATAAAAAGAGTAACTCATAAATCCCATTCAAGACCTTCCCAAACAAGAGAGCAAGGTGTTTTCTCGCAAAAATGTTTTTCTACGCTTTTAATAGATTATGATACGTAGATAATCGATTATTTAA
Organism: Lablab purpureus; assembly: GCA_030347555.1. Taxonomy (NCBI): domain Eukaryota; kingdom Viridiplantae; phylum Streptophyta; class Magnoliopsida; order Fabales; family Fabaceae; genus Lablab; species Lablab purpureus. Next base: position 25,421,094 of record CM059264.1, read on the forward strand.
CTTAAAATTTGAATTAAAAATATTTAACGAACTAAATAATCGATTAAGTGTTTTTGATAATCGATTATATTGATTCTGGGTTAATATAATCGATTATGGCCTTAATCTAATAAATTATATCAGACGAAATTTGTTTTCCAGTTTTTAAACATGATATAATCGATTAAGCTTTTTATGTAATCGATTAAGTGAGTCGTTTTTGCGAAATCAATACCAAATCAACCTAAGAATGGAAACTTTGGAATATTTTTGAATTATAAAATGAAAGAGAATGTCTTAGGTTTAACACATCTGATTAAACACAAAATATTCAAAGTGTTTCTGCGCCTTAGCTTTTCAAAACTGCTTTCCTGCTCTCTTCAGTTTGATCAAGTCTTTGGAAGTGGTGATCATTGTGCTTAAGCTTTCTATCCAGCACTATTATCAGGTGTATTCTTTTACTGTTTTTATAAACGGGAAAATTCATCCCTTGGATCGGTTCTAAGAGAGGTGTTTCATCTCTTGTGTGTCAAGAGAGGTGGATTTCATCCTCATTGTGTCTGGGGAGGTGTTTCATCCTTAGTGTGTCTAAGGAGGTGTTCCTTTATCTTTATTTGTTAGTGCATGAATTGGTGTTTGTAATTTCATTTAAAGATAGTGAGGTGATCATCACGCATTTGTGGTGGTTGGGAACTGGACATAGGATTGGCTTAATCCGAACCAGTAGAAATCTCTGTGTTCTTTCTCTTTCCCTATCTCTTTTTATTGTGGATCATATTAACAATTCCAAACTCAAACCGCATTAATCAAAGGTTAAGAAAAATCCACATCCGAGTTTTTGAAAGAATTTCAAAATCTGAAAATTTATTTAAAAGGGAAAATTTTATTAAAAATCCAATTCAACCCCCCTCTTGGTTTTTACACTGTCGTCTTTATTTAACAATTTAACAATCTTTATACTCAACTCTTCTTTTTCGAATGTTTTTCCAAGTGCTATAATTAACTATATGAGTAAAGCGTTTCTAGACATCAGTGATATTATCTGCAGGTTTCATCCTGAACATTTCGTATTCATGTATGGAGCATGCTTTCTAGCTCTTTTTACTTTTGTGGTGCCTTCATGTGTAACTTCTAAGGTCTCCCATATTTCTTTAACAATGATGCATTGAGAAACTCTTATGCAGAAACAATAAGATTCTTAGCAATTTTATCATACTTGGCTTTCTTTAATTCAGAATCAGTTCTATCATTCCAAGGTTTTTCAATCCATTCACCATCAACATTTTTTTTAGGAGCAAAAGGACCATTAACTATAGCATCCCAGATACCATCATCCATAGAGATTTTCATTCAAATTTTCCAGAATTGATAATTCACACCAGTAAACAGAGGTGGTCTACTAACAGAGGCCCCTTTAGCAAAAGGCTTTCTATTATCAGCCATCATGCAACACACAAGATCACACTTGAAGAAATTACAAGTAATAAGCTCTAGATACCAATTGTAAACACACAGATCACTTTAAGAGGAGGGTGAATTGAAGTTTAATGAAAATTAATTGTTGATTTGTTTAACCAAGTCAATTTTAAACACTTAGTTGCAGTTTTTAATTTGAGTCTTAATGGATTAAAAGCTCACTAGATTTTTCAGAAAAGAAAGATCACCTCCAACAGTATCAAGATATGATTAAGAAGAAAGATCACACATAAAGTTTTTATATTGGTTCACTCATAAAGAGCTATGTCCTGTTCATCCACTACTATCAAGAATTCTTTACAAACAATTACACAACACATAAAGGGATCTGTGCTTCAACTCTACAAGAACAATCCTTCAAGTTGCAGCACCCTACTGCAAAACCAATTCTTGGAAACCCACTCCAAGAAATTACAAAACCCTTAAAAAGATTAAAAGAAAACAATCATACAAACACCTTTTCTTTAACACAGATTCTAATACAAACAAAAAATGGAAACAGAGAAAGATGGATAAAAGAAAGAAAGAGGAAATAAAAAACTCCTTTTTAAACCAATGAATTGTTCTTGCCTAGATGAGAGAGAGAGCTATTTTCAAAAACCTTTAATGACAAGAAAATTCTTTGATGTAAAACTTTTGAATTCAGAACAATTTGAAATATGTGAGTTTCTGTATTTTTCATTCTCACTAAAGCCTAAAACCTTGCTTGCTTGTTGTTACAGTTTGTAAAATATTTATTTATAAAACATAAAGTTGTTAAGTCTATAACAAATTCTGATTTAATGAATTTAATACATTAAAAGTAAAATTAAAATTTGAATACATTTTCAATTAAAAACAGATTTGAGTCTACACACAATTCCAGTTTTATGAAGAAAATAAATGCATAATAATGTAACCATGATTTTCGAAAATCTCTCTCAAATAAGCTAGATTAGTTCAAATGGATGAGAGACTAACAAAACATCAAGCAAAAACTAATCTAGAGTTGCTTGTTGAGCCACCATCATAGTTGAAGAAGCTTAATTAACTGGATTGCAATAATCAAATTCAAACTCCCCTTTAAGACAATATTAATCTAGAAAGGTTAGAGGTCTTATAAGAAACACTCACTCAACAATCAACTATTGCCCCATGTTAGCCATTTGATGGATCTTTCTTTTAGCAAGTGTCAAGCGCTGAACCTTTTAGAGGCTGAGCTCTTTTACTAACTGTGAAAAATAGGTCAAATACACAAGCAAGAGGGTTGAATTGTGTATTAAAAACTTTGACAATTTTTTTCAAATTTATGTCTGATGACGATCAATCACACACAAGTTTAGGTTTGACAGACAATCTATCAAAAAATAACCTTTTCATAAACTTATTTTTAAGAAAACTTTCCTATGTTAATTAGTTGAGATTTTATAACACGCAATATAACTTAGATATAGATAAAGAAGGATTTACATTGAGTTTTATATTGGTAAAAGGAGACAACGTCTAGTTCTTAACCAATTAGTTAAGTTCCACTAACTAGATTAGTGCTGCAAAGATACAAGGCTAGTAAATATCCAAAATATTTATATTTTCCAATTGAGTCACTATCATTTAATTTTTCTGTAAGTGGAGTGATGTGTCGATTACCTTACACTAGGGGTGGGCATGGATTGGATTTTTCAAAATCTAGTTTAGATTCAATCCAAATCCAATAAAATAGATTTGATCAAAATCCAGATCCACTTTAACTATATTAAAATAATTTAGATTTTTTCTAACCCAATTAAAGTAGATCAAATAAGATTAAATCCAAATTAAATCCACTTTCTCAATTAGATTAAATGTTGATTCATTTATTTAAATAAGGTTTAAATTTAGAAATTCGAGTATGGTAAGACTCGGCATGACATAGGCATGGGCCAACTACGGTGGACCAAGGTCGACCAACTCACATCAACCAGCTCCCAAGTCAATTTGGCATGACTGAGCTCAAAGTGACTAGGCTTAGGATGAATTGTGTGTAATGGGTTCGTGCCGACTCTGGTCAACCAAACTCAATCCAAATCGAGTCAACATGCCTGGGCAGACTCAGGTCAATGACCTAGGCTTAACAAGACTCTATTACATCGAGCTTGGGTGGACTAGGCATGGCAACGGGGCGGGGCGGGGGCGGGTTTCACCTCCCTGCCCCCGGTCCCCGATTCACTTAACCATCCCCGTCCCCGCCCCCGATCCCCGTCGGGGATAACAATTTAGTCCCCACACCCATCCCCATCGGGGGTCGGGTTTCCCCGCCCCGCCCCCATCCCCGTTTCATTTTATTTTCCTAAAATATAATTTTAAAATATTTTAAATAAATCTAAAAATTTAAGCATAACTATAATATATATATATAGCGTATCACATAAATAGACTATTAAAGATAAATTTATAGAAATTAAGTATTTTAATATTAAATATTTTTTTCTTTTATATATTATAATGTTACAAATTTTAAATTATTTTCTTGATAAAGTATATTTTAGTTTATTATTTTAGTATAAATTATTTACAAATTATTTGTTCCATTTTGTGATTTTCCACCCAAAAGCTTTTTACAATAATTGCATTGAGTCTTGTCCTCTCCATTATTTACTTTTAAGCCTATTTGATCCTGATTGTGCAGTTTCTTCATGCTCATTATCTTTTGTTCGTTGGGAGAACTTCATTTGATGTAGTAGTAGGACCACCGATTGAAGGGTCTACATTTTCTTCTAACATTGGTTCTAATATTTTCCATAACAACAAATAAAATTTCTGCAATTACAAAAGTAAAATGATTTATTTATCACATTTCTCAACAATAATTTTTTGAATTTTAATTTTAATAAAAAATCACAGTAATTAATTATACAGTTTACAAAGAATACACTTTTATAATTTAATTTTGAAAAGAATGAAAGTTAAGAAGATGAAAATAAAAACAATTAAAATAGAAATAAAATCATGTTAGAAAATAAAAATTAAATAGAAATAAAAATAGGTACACTCAAAACCAGTATACAAACATAAAAAATTTGTGCAAAATTGTACAAAAGTTTATGTATCTAATCATAAATGTAACAGATTACTCACAAAGAGATTACAAATTATAAAAAAACTGATAAAGATAGACTACAAAATTAATAGAAAAAATCACAACAATTATACGAGTTAACAAATAAAACACTTTTAAAATTTAATTTTGAGGTAAATCAAAGTTAAAAACATAAAAATGAAAACAATTAAAATAGAAATACAAATATGCTAGAAAATGAAAATAAAATAGAAATAAAAACACTAGTATACAAACATAACAAATTTGTGCAAAATTGTACAAAAGGTTATCTATATAATCATAGAAGTAATAAATTAGTCACAAAGGGAGTACAAATTGTAAAAAAGAATGATAAAGATAGACTCCAAAATTAATAAAAAATCACAACAATTATACAATTAACAAAGAAGACACTTTTAAAATTTAATTTTGAGGAAAATCAAAGTTAAGAACATGAAAATAGAAATAAAAATATGCTAGAAAATGAAAATAAAATAGAAATAGAAACACCAGTATACAAACATAACAAATCTGTGCAAAATTGTACAAAAGGTTATGTATCTAATCATAAATGTAATAGATTAATCACAACGAGATTACAAACAAAGGTAATAGGGTTACATAGTTTACAATAAATACACTTTTAAAATTTAAATATCAATGGTAAATAAGATGTTAAAAAACAAAATAGAAATAAAATAATACTAGAAAATGAAAAATAAAAATAGAAGTATGAATATTCAAACCAGTATACAAAACAAATGTAGAAAGTATGTGAGAAATTGTGCAAAATGTTATGTATCTACCCATAGATGTAATAGATTAGCCACAATGAGATTACAAAATATTGCTCAGCAAATCCCTCAAATGAAGTCCTCACAAAAACTTTTAGAGAATAAAATAATAATAGATGTTATTATCAATGCACAATATTTAGAAAATTGATAAAGAAACAAAGAACTAACCTTATGTTATGCGTTCAACAATTTGGTTGAAGGGACTAAGAAAAGTAAATGTATAGAGGATGAGAGAAAGAGAAGAGTATATTGAAACTGGTTGAAGAGATTGAGAAAGTTGAAGGAATGAGTGAAAGGTAGAAGAAAAGAGAAAAGTGTGGAATAGAGAATAGAGTTTCAGAAAAGACACTGTAACCCTTTATGTATGAAAAATAAAAAGAAACACTAAGAAAGAATATGAATAATTTTAGGGGTTATGTTTAAATTTAAAGACGGGGCGGGGATGGGTACGGGGGCGGGGTGGGGATTGCATTACCCATCCCCGACCCCGAACCCGATTGATTTAAACGGGGAAAACCCGAACCCGACCCCGAACCCGGTCAACTCGGTTTTTCCCCGTCAAAATCGGGGCGGGGGCGGTTCGGTCCCCACGGGTGCGGATCTAATTCCCATCCCTAGGGTGGACTCAGGTTGACTTAGGTAAAAAGGTTTTTATGAAGATTATTCAAATTTGGTACAAAAAAAGTATTATGTAAATTTTTTAATAGGGACTCAATTAAAATTTTCAAATTTACGAAGGATTATTCAAACTTAATTGAGTCAACTTTTATTTTTCATTTGGAAACATGTTGGCAACGATGATAAAAGATAACATACATGTCATCCCACTTAATGAAAAAAATCAAATGACAAAGATTCAATTGAAAATTATAAATATTATCAATACTCAATAAAACAAAAATTTTTAATAGAAACTCAACTGAAAACATCCAAAATTATAATCAACTTAAAACTCGATTAAACCTGTAAAATATTGAATTTTAATCTTTACTACAATGATATCATTACAAGAAAATATGTTATATATTTGCATATTTGTTGTTCTTTTGTTAAATTTATAATCAGCAAACACATTAAATAACCTGGTTACATTTTTTAATTATGTATTTACTATTTTTTATTATACACACACACACATATATATATATATATATATTGATTTAATTCAAGGAAGATTGCAGATTTATTTAGAAGATTTTTTGAAGAATTAAATCCAAAATGAATCTTGAAGATTGGTGTTTTGATGATGAAGATACAAAGAATATTGCAACATTAAAGACTTGATTTTATCTAAAAAAGGAAGGTTCCATCATAAAGATTAAAGGCAAAATCAAATATTCAATAATGGAGATATAAAGTAATCGAGGATGGAGATCTTGAAGATTTTCTCAACATCTGAAGGATCATGTTTAGAAGTTTCAGTTTTGGGTATTGGATAAAAAGAGTAAGTCATACTTTCCCCCAAGACCATTTCAATCTTGAGAGCAAGTCGTATTTTCGCAAAAAGTATTTTCTACGCTTTTAATCGATTAGAAATCGAATAGAATCGATTATATAACCTAATATTTGAATTAATCTAGTTTAACGAATAAAATAATCGATTAAGTGTTTTGATAATCGATTATATCTTTTCTGGGTTTATATATAATCGATTATATCCTAATTTAATCGATTATGTTAGGAAAAATATGTTTTCCAGTTTTGCTTTGAAATAATCTATTATGGCTTTTATACAATCGATTAAATACAACATTTTGTGAATTAAATGCTGAATCAACCTAAGAATGGAAACGTTAAGATGATTTCGAATTATAAATTGAATGGCAAGGTCTTAGGTTAATACACAAAAGATCAAACATGAAAATTATAGTGTGTTGCGCTTAAATATTTTCAAAGCCGCTTTCTTGCTCTCTCAAGGTTGATCTTAGTTCTTGGAAGTGGTAACTGTATTGTGCTTAAGCTTTCATATCCGTCACACATCAGGTGAATTCTTTCTTGGTTATTGTTTGCTGTAAATTCATCCCTTAGATCAGTTCTAAAAGGAGGTTTTTGTTCATCTCTTGTCTGTCAAGGGTGGAATCATCCTTAGTGTGTCTAAGGAGGTGTTTCCATTTATCTTTATTTGTTTTTACTTGTTGTCACTGGATTGGTGTTTGTAATTGCATTTAAAGATAGTGGGGTATATCATCACGTCTTGTGGTGATTGGGCACTAGATGTAGGATTGGTTAAATCCGAACCAATATAATTTGTGTTCATTCTCTTTTTCCCTCTCTCTTTATTTTATTATATTTAGATCATATTAACAATTATTATCCCGACTGCTTTTATCAAAGATTGAGGAAAATCCGAATCTTGAAATTAGAATTGAGATTAAGTTTTGGAAAAATATTTTAAAGTAGAAATTTTTTTTGAAAATCCAATTCAGCCGCCCCTCTTGCTAACAATATATATATTTTGAATCAGTTTTAATATTTATATACCATTTAAATGTTATTTGTTAAATATAATACATAGCCAAAATAAATAGTATAGATAATGGTTTCATATAGTAATTATACAAGAAAATAATAAATAAATTATTAATATTTATATATTAAATTAATATATTTTTAATAAAATATATTGTTTTAATAAAATATATTTTATTAACTAAATATTTTTAAAAGTTAAAGAACTTAACCATTTTATTCTATAAATGTTTAGTTTTCTTGAAATACTACAAAAAAAATTTGAAATTTTTACACAATTTTTTTTAAGTAGTTTGTTCAGAGAAGAGTTATGGAAATATTTGAGATAAGAACTATTGGTGCTACAATCATGATTATGATTGTATTGAATTTTGCACAAGTTGAATTAAATAGTAAATATGATGGAGCTTTATGTAAAGTGAAATGTGCATTTGAAAGTAAACCTCAACAACCTTTTCTTGAATTATATTCACAATATATGGGTGATTGTGAATCACATTGCAATACATTATTTTCTGATCACATTTTCATTTTTATTATTTGTTGTCAATTGATGAACTCCACTCCCATTAACATTGATATTTACTCTTTTACAACATTTTGTTATTTTTATGCTTCCATACTTTTTTGTCTAAATTCATTTCATAAATTATATACTTTCATGATTTTGATCATTAACTTCTCTTATCAGGTGCTCATGATCTTGTGACCTACATGGTGAATCCTAATGTACAAGAGTGTAAAAGAAAATTATAATTTATTATAGGAAATTTGGTTGGGAGAAATAATATTCAAACACAATTATGAGAAATACATCTTAATTAAAAAATAATATTTATTATCTATGTTCTTAATTTTTTCCAACTGTTTTCCTTTATTTTTTATTATGTACTTTAAAATAAAAATTTATAACAATATATAAAGAGATTATTTATTTTTTTATACACATTTTTCTATTTTATTTTTAGTTACATTTTAAAAATAAAAATCTATAACTATATATAAAGAATTCTTTGTCATTTTTTATATTCTTATTTTATTCTTAATTAAATTTTTAAATAAAAATCCATAATAATATATAAAAAAAATTGTGAACAACATTATGAATTTATATATATATATATATATATATATATATAATTTATAAGTATATATAAAAGTATTCTTCTTGGTGTCTATTTTTCATATTCCTATTTTACTCTTAATATATTTTAAAATAGATATCAATAATTTATAGCAATGTATAATAGAAGTTTTTTCTTTTGGTATACACATTTCATATTTCTATATTACTATTAGTTATACTTTAAAATAAAACTCTATAACAATATATAATGAAATTCTTTCGTTTAATGTGCACATTAAATATTTCTATTTCATCCTTAGTTATATTTTAAAATAAAAATATTATTTAAATATGAAAAGTGTTGATTTGAAGGAAGCTTTGCTATCAACACTACAAGAAAATTGTAAATTACCGACGAAATTTTATCGACGAAAAATTTTTCATCAGTAATTTTTAATCTGTGGGTAAAAATCCAGCGGTAAATTTTTTATGATGTAAGGTTCAATATGAAGAGTGGATTCATCGACATAACTTAAAAGATGAAGATGCCCAACTTGAAGCCTTTTGTAGTGTTTAGAAGCCCTTAGAAGATAGTTTTCTAAGCTGATGTCTTAGGTTGTAAATGTTGGATGTCATGGTGAAATCCTAAATGAAGGCATAATCTTAAACAACCTTGGAAAAAACCTTGTTTTCACATAAAATGAAATTTAACACTTAATAATTGATTGAAATTTTTTTAATCGATTATATAACTTACAGTTAATTTTGAGCATTTGAATTCTCTGAAATAATCAATTATATGGAGGATAATCGACTAAATGAACTTCTAGGCAAATTTAATCAATTAGACATAGGTATAATCGATTAAACCAGAGTGAAACTATTTCTTAAAATGCTATTTGTAAAAATCGATAAAACATAGTGATAATCGATTAAAGTTATTATTTTCACTCAAAATGAGGATTTTAACGAGTTGAATATTTTCTTTTTCCATAAATTCAACCTAGGACAAAGCTTTGACACACAACACTGATTTACCTTGCTCATAGCCATCTTTTGACCTAAATTTCAAAAGCTGCTTTCCAACATTCCTCCAAGATTGTTGTGTTGAGAATATGTTACTTGTTAGGGCTATTGTTATGATCATTCTTCACATTCTTGGTGATATTGTTTCTCTATTTCTTTGTGAATTCTCTTTGCATTTGTGTTGGTGTATTTCATCCATTGAGGCTGTTTAAGGGAGGTATTTCATCCTTTGTGGGTTTGCTAAGGAAGTTTTTTCATTACCTTTTTCAAGTGTTGCATGCTTCACTTGACATTAGTGGTTGTAATCTCTTGATAAAGATAATGGATTGTGATCACGCTCGATTTGAGGTGATTAGGCACTGAATGTAGGATTGATTGTAATCTAAGCTAGTATAAATTGTTGGGTATGGTAATCTCTTTCCCTACTATTGTTATTTGATGTTTACGCATAAATTTATCATACATTGCATATTTCCGCTACACAACAAATTCAAATTAAGATTTTTTTGTAAAAGAGGGAAAAATATTTAATCAAAACCAATTCACCCTCTCCTCTTAGTTTTGTCTTACCATTTCTCTCTCTAATTTTAATCCCTTTAATTTTAATCCCTTTATATCCCTTTATAAGTAACTGCAAACTCTTTAAAAAGGCACGGAGTGCTTCTTTCTCACTAATTATAAAAAAATATATTATATATATTTCTATTTTTTGTTATTTTTATTAAATTTATAATCATGAGACATATTAAATAATTTGGTTACTTTTTTTGAAATGCATTTATTAAATTTTTATCCAAGTCATGAAATTTTTATTAAATTTAGGATTAAATATGTTTTTTTTACCTGAACTATTTGTCTTGTCAAAATTGTGTTATGTGTTTAGAAGAAAATTTGAACCTATTTCGTCTTTACGTATTTTATAAACTGATATTAAAATTGTGTTTTGTCCCTCTTCTCAAAAGCATTTTTATTTGTCGTTGAGGATCGTTTGCACCTATTTATAAAGAATAAGGATCAAATAGGTCCAAAGTTTGCCTCAGCAACGAAATATAATTTTGACAAATATTTCAGAAACTAAAAATATATTTAACCTTTGTATTTATTGCTATGATGAAAATATTATAACAAAAATGATATATATATATATATTCCTATTTGTTGTAATATTTATTAAATTTATAATCAACCGACACATTAAAGAAATTATTTACCTTTTTTAATAATGTCTTTATTAAATACATGAAATTTTCCTTAACTTTATTCATATAATGAAAATATTATATATTTTCATATTTGATGTTATTTTTATTAAATTTATAATCAACAAACAAATTAAATAAATCAGTTGCCTTTTTAATAATGTATTTATTAAATTTTTATTGAACAAGGAAATTTTTATTAAATTTACTGCTATAATAAATCGTTTATTTTTTTAGTAATGCATTTATTAAGCTTTGACTGAACACAGGAATATATTTATATATAAGAAAATAATAAATAAGTTATTAATATTTATATATTATATTAATATTTTTCTTAATAAAATATATTTTATTAACTAAATATTTTTAAGTGTAAAAATCTTAACAATTTTCTTCTCTATAAATTAGTGTTTAGCTTTCTTGAAACATCATCATAAGAGAAATTTGATATTTTTATACAATTTTCATAGATTGAGAAAAATTATGGGAAAATTTGAGAAGAAAACTATTTGTATAATCATGGTTATGATTATATTGGGTTTTGCACAAGCTGAGTTAAATAGTAAATCTGATGGATTTTTATGCAAACTGAAGTGCAAATTTAAATGTAATGAACAACCATTTCCTGAATTATATTCAAAATGTATTGCTGACTGTGAATCACATTGCAATGCATTATCTTCTAATCCTATTTTCAATTGTATTACTAGTTGTCAATTGATGAACTCCATTGCCATCAACATTGGTATGTACTTTCATAATTTTTTATATTTCATTTCATTAATTATATTTTCATATTCTCTATATTTTATTTTATTAATTATATTTTCATAATTTTGTTCATTCACTTTACTTATCAGGTGCTCATGATCTTGCAACCAATATGATGAATCCTTGCATACAAGAGTGTCAGAAGAAGTTATAATTTGTTGGAAAATTTTTTAACACAAACAATTGTTAAGAGAAATAATATTTGTATACGGTTATGAAAAATAAATCTTATATTTATTATCTGTTTTCATAGTTATTTTCAAGTACTTTCATTATTTTATGTGCCTTTTTCTTGTTGTAGCTTATGAATTAATATATTAAAAGAATTTTTTTAAATAAATGAATATTATTTTTTTATAATATATTTATTAACATTATAAAAATATTGATATTTTTAAATAAATGAATATTATTTTTTTAATTCATAGGTAATATGTTTTTTAATTAAAAAATATTTATTATTTAATGTAAAAAATAATCTAATAATATTTAAATATAATATTGCAATTAAAATTTAAATAAAATTCAACATAATCAAATGAAATTAAAAACATAACCAAATCAATCAAGTTCTAACAAAACAATTCAATCAAGTTATAACACATTATTCCATTAATGTTCGAACAATACATAATCCATAATTCAAACTCTAAGAACACATAATCCAAATCAATAGCTAACAACACATAATTCAAAATAAAGTTTTAAAAAGACATAATTCATTAAGATCAAAATTGTTACTTTTTTTTTACTTAAATTTTTTTAAGATGATCTTGTTTCATAAACTTTTTCTTTTCTAAATTGTATTATTTTTTTACAAGGATCAAAAGGGGAATTTTCTTGTTGTAAGGTTTTGCAAGAGGTTTTGTAGGAATAAAGATTTTATCTTATGTTATATTCTTGTTTTTCTTGTAGAGTGGTTATAAAAAATTATAAATTAGTGAGTTGGCTTAATTCAACTCAATATATCTTTTTCATGATGATGAATCACTATAATTCTTCTTGATGTTATTCATGTAATTCAACTTTTACTTATCAGATACTTGCAACCAACCTAATGAATTCTTGAATGCAAGAATGTAAAAAAGTTATAATTTGTTATAAAAAAGTTGTTAAGAAAAATAATATTCATATACAATTATGATAAATAAATCTTGAACAATAAATAATATTTATTATCTATTTTCATCATTATTCCCTAAATACTTTCCTTAACTTTTTATGTGCTTTTAATTATTGAAATTCAGATATTAATAAATTAATAGTTAAAAAAATTATCATCAAATTTTATTAAGGGAGAGAATTAGGATTTTTTTTATGAGGAAATGATATTTAAATTGTTTGGCACGGATACATAGATGTTATAATGTGAATAAAAAATATAAATACATCTAGATATGTAAAATTATGATAAATTTAAAAATATTTACTACTTTTTACTTTTCAAATACGTAAAAACAAATTTGAATTATTAAATTATATTTGTTTATTATAGAACTAATTAAATTTCAAACAATTTATTTTGTAATTATTGTTCTGCATTTTATATTGTTAGAATAAGTTTTTATAGTTAAGATCTTAACTATATCAATTTAGTAATAGAAAAGACCTTATTAAATTAACTCATAGATTAGGTTATTCAAGTTTACGTGTTGGTAAAGAAATGGACTCAATCAAACATTTATTGGACTTTAACAATATTACAATTTTTTTTGTTTCAATATAACTTCAATATTTAATTATCTTTATATATAAGAAAGGAAATGATTATGGTTAGATTTGAATCTAAAATAATTTGAAATTAAGGAGTGACAGGTCTTGACCAATAATTTTAAAACGAGTTATAATATTTTAAAAAAAACTATGATACTAGTCATGTAGATATTACTATAATACTCTATTACATCCTTACATTAATCTTATTACAATTACAAGACATAATGTCCTAAAAAAACACCAAAACAAAATATATCTATCACTACTCGACGTCCTTCCTGGAAGCTTGCTCACTTCCACCAACATTTGCAGCAAAATCTTCTCTCGTACATTATAGGATCATAGCAGTGTCACCTACCATACAACAAGGGTGAGCTAATTATTATAAACATAAATTATCAACAACTAGATTATAATCAACCAACATTTAAACATCCGAGATATAACATCAAACAACATAATTCAACTTGACAACAAAATCTTATACTCAGTCACCATTCCCTTATGACCAAATATAAGGCGTCTTCCGGGTAAACAAGTCCCACCAGAGGCTAACACTTGAACCCCAACGTGGCCCGGGCCAGGGTACCCAGGGTCAAGGTGGCATAAAGCACCGGCTATCGAGAGTCAGGTGTGCACCTACTTTGAGAGCCTGACATAAAGCCTCCCTCAGCTTCTCACCACCTGATGCCTTGTCTACGTGACTAGGCAACAGTGAAGCAAAGATACCTCTTATGCATGAACTATCATGTTTACCATTACTCCTATCATATACTACCACCTCGGGTAATGTATCAACACCTCATAAGGGCAAGCACAACACCCATGAAGGGCACAACACCCATGAAGGGCCAACACCCTTAAAGGGCCAACAACAACATCAACACCCATCAGGGTCATAACAACTCACCTATCAAAGACTTTCAACACTCACCAGTAGAAATACTAACACCTTGAATCCCACTGTGAGCTATATAAGCAATCATTTACCCCCTTTAATAGGCTAACAACATTTATAAGATCAACAACATACCATCCAACAACAATATTTGCAGATATACAACATAAGGTTAACCACTCTTATATATGAGCATACCAACATATTCATCATCTTCTAAAACATCATTTAACATTTATCAATTCACAACATAATCAACAATCATCATCAAAAGCTTCTCAACTCATTAAAAACATGTTTAAATTTGCACCATCTACCAACTAGCTAGCAACTTCACCTTTACTTACTAAAACAAGCATAACTAGAGTTCTAAACGTCATTTTTAGTTGATTCCAAAGCCATTGTAAAGATAATATCCAAGACTACAACTTTCATACAAACCACTAAGCCTAATTCCAAAATCTTGACTTTCTTGAGAAAAAATCTTTCGCTTGAGCGAAAATGAGGCTGAAACCAAATTTTTTTCTCAAAGCTTCTCGTTTGAGAGAGATTTCGTTGCTTGAGTGAAAATGAAACTTTCGTTTGAACAAGTCTAGGCAGTGGAGGTAATAATTACCCACCGCCTCACTTTTGCTTGAGCAAGAATAGCTTCCCCTGAGCAAAAATAGGGTCGAGAGCCACCCTGAACAATATATCCACCTATTTTCCAACTTCAAAGAAACCTTATAAACCACTTTTTTTACAATCCCAAGCTCATAAACAAGGTATATAACAACATATGTCAACATTTAATCACCATAATTGATTTCTCATCCTTATTTAATCAAATCAACATCACTAACAACCAAAACTACAAACAACCATCTACTAAACACAGAGTTAGTTAGCTCCCCTTACTTGGAGTGAAGTATAACTCTTCAAGTTATCTTCCCACCTCTACCAACTCCAGGTAAGTCTAAAGTACACATTGAATAGGCAGAAGCTCTTCTTAATTTTTAATCCTGTCAGAAAAGGAGAAGAAGATTTCAACAGCCAAAAACTATCAAACCACTTACTCATTTCAAATTCTAATCGAATAAATTAGATCTATGATCACCAACTCCTTGTACCTATAATTTGGCAAGTTTTCACCGATCAAAAACTCTTTTATTTGAGAAAGAATGTAGACAAAGAAGAGAGAATTTTGAAGGAAAGGATTTTAGAATGAAACATAATGACATTAGAACTCTTTATATAGACATTATTATTAATTCACTTTGTAATCTATTATTAAAATAATCCGGGGTTACAAAATAATAAACTTAAAACTTATATGCATAATCATTGTTAAAAATAACAAAAATAAGTACATAATTTAATATAATTATAACTACATAAAATCACATTTGATTAAAGGGTTATTTTTTATTTTTCAAATTCTTGAACTCATCAATAATTGAATTTGAATTGAAAATTTTAGCTATTTTTTAATGTAATAACTATATTATCGACAAAAAGAATCACTTTCCATTCTATTTCGTAATTTTTTTATAATCTTTATTGTAAAAAATGAATTTATTCTTTTATTCTTCATCATTATATATATATAATGAAAGTTAAAAACTAAAAAATAATTATAAGAATATGATTAAATACTGAGAAATGTAGGTTATAAAAAGCATAACAATTAATATTTTACTATATACATAAAAAAAATTCATACCAAAGTATTTTCAAATATAAAAACACTTAAATTAGTTATATGGTAAGAACTAGAAAAAGACAAAAGGATATTCAAAACATTTTCTTTATATAAAAATATATACAATAAATAGTAAAATTTCTTGAAGAATCTAGAATAATATTGAGATTGAAAGCAAAATTTTCTTCTATAACCATATTCAAGTTTGGCAAAAGATGTTAAATTTCTTTTGCAAAAATAATTTGGGCACCTTCACTTTCAATTTTTGAATTTGAAATTTCAATATTTAAATCTATATCAAAAAATAGAAATCTATCTTTCTTAGTTATGTTTGTGAATTTGTGATTTTTTTAACTCAAGATTATAAATATATAAAGTAAAATTAGATGGGATGTTAAATTTTTTGAAAAGTTAATTATTTTAATAAATTTTTAAATCAAAATTTGTTATAGTAAAATTTTGAGGACTAAAAATTATAGAGGGAAAATTGTTTTGAGAAAAAATATTTTAGATTCTTAAAAAATGTCTCTATGATAAAAAGAAAATAAACTTACATTTTATCAAAGAAAAAAAATAATTTAATAATAATATATTATGAAAAGTTAAAATAAATTGCAATCAACTATTGATGTAGAGAGAATATAAAAGGATAAAGGGTATTATTGAAAAAATTAATAATTTATTATAAATTATAAAATTTGATCATTTCCTTAGTTTGTGTAATCCAACCTTAAACTACTATTAAAAAGAAACAAATGGAGTATTTAATAATATTAAATGACCTAAATTAAAACTATGAAAACTATTCTCATTTAATTTCCATTATGTATATGCATTAAATTTTTAAAATTTTGGGGGGCCAGACCCCCTCCTGAACCTAAGAAGCCCCTCCACTAGAATTAAGTGATTTTTTTTATTTATATATAAGTGTTGATAATTTTGATTTGATGATGTTGCTGCAATGTTTGATGATTCAATGGTGTTACTGTAATTTTTAGTTGATGTCAGATTATCTTTGTTTAGTTAGCTAATTTGATATATTAGTCTGGTATTTTCATTAATACAGGAAATATGTTGGGAATGTGTTTTAATGAATTAAGCTAACTGTTTGATGTTTAGCTAACTATTTTCTTCCAGTAAGTCAGAACTGAATATCAGCTGTTGGAGGCAGTCTCTCATTCTCTATAAATACAAGCCACTTGGAAGATCCAAAATAGAACAGAGAATTATGAAAAAGATCTCATTCACAAATTCATTGAAGAATTTAGTTTTAGGAAGAATCAAGAATAGGATCTACAATAGTGAATTCTGAATTATATCTTACATAGTTTGGGATAGTTCAGGAAAATTACCATATCTGTATTTCTGTGATTGGGGTGATCACAGTAGACTTGGAGTGAGTCTAGTTTTGATTGAATTCTATAGTGTTTAGGATTTCATCATTTTGGTTTAGATTGTCTTTAGAAGAGGGGTTCTTGTAAAGACTTGTTCAATTAGTGTTATTATGATCTGTTAGTGTTACAGATTTAAACTGGATGTAGCTCCTGAAAAAGGGTGAACCAGTATAATTTCTTGTGCATTCTTTCTCTTCTCTAATCTTCTTTTATAATTTTCTGATATAACTAATCAGCTGTTTTCAGAGATAAGTAAACTAATTTGTTCCTGACAACAAATGTAAAATCTTATACTTGACAGATTTGGAAGAAAATATGATATCAATTCATCCCCCTTCTTGATATCTCTCTAATTCTAACAATAAGATACACTTAAAATATTTTCTTTTTCAATATGCAACTTTTGTTTTCCCCTTAACACTTTCTCTCACACTAAGGAATATTTGTCTCGAGAGTATAACTTCACAAATATACATATGGGATGTGAGTACTCAAGATACACCCCTTCACTCTTAGAATAGCTGGTGTAAACTAGTAACTTTGATACCATGTTAGATTTCAACCTCAAAACAATTGAAGTTTTCTATTGAGATATAAGTTCTACTCATGATTTTTTTTTACGTGAAACTTTTCTTTTCCTCAAAAAAGGTATGGACAAGTGATGTGATCTCAATTCATGAAAAACCTCAACCCATGCAAGGAGGAGTCACCACAAGAAAATAAGGAAAGGAAAATATGAAAGAAAAGTTTACAAAGAATTTTGAAGAAAAGGAAGGAAGAAAAATAAGGAGAATGTAGAAGAAGCTTGAAGAAGAGAATAAAAATATTAATAGCTCTTGTAATTTCCTTGTAAATAAAAATAGAGTTAGTTTAGTGTCTTTCTTTGAAATAGAAATAAGAGACTACTTGTTTGGACACATGGATAGTATAAAAAACAAGGGCCTTGTTTGGGAAGCTTTGGAGCATCTTCCAAACATGGCCTAACCTTTTAAAATTCCACCCATGTGCATGCATTTTCGTTTTCCCCTTTCTATACAAGGGTGTGAGTCTCATTTGTAACATAACTTTGAAGATTAATTGAGAGTAAGAGCTAATTCTCTTTGAAGTTCAAGAGGTAAGCCTCATTTCTTGAATCTTATCTTGAGTTTTCCATAATTCAAGTGGTGATTGTCCTTTGCACTTATCTTTCTTCATGAAAGTGACGTGTTCTTCATTCTCTTGTCTTCTCCATATTTTCTCTTTTCATTTTGTTGAATGTTCTTCATTGCTGCACCTTTATTCTTCATTTTAATCAATTTTCCACCGATTAAAATGTTTGTTTTCACTTCCTATGGCCTCCTATGACATGTATCTTGATTTTAATCGGTTGAAACATCTTAAAACTTGATTTTCTTGAGTTTGCACCGATTAAGTTCATCAACAAGGGGCTGGTTTCGTTTTTTTCCATTTCCATCCATTTTCACCGATTAAAATCATCGAAAACAACTTCTAATGCTTCCTATGTCTTCTATCTTGAATTTAATCGGTTGAATTGAATTGTTTTTCAATTTCTAAGTGTGGGCCGAATTTGAACCCTAACATTTGGGGAAAAATCTGATTTCATGTTCTTCCATGCAATTTTACATGTTATTTTGATTCCATATGCTTTTACACATGTTTGATAGATCCTACAACACTTGTAATGCCTCCTAGGCATTCATCAACAAGTTGCTAAAAGGAAACTTAAAATTTGAGTTCAAAAGCCCCAAGTTAGCATAAAAATGCAAGCACGAAAATGGTTTCCTATATCAGGAACAAATTTTACTCATCGGCCTAAACATCAGCATACCCTGGCCAACCATTCTTACCAAAACTTTTCTTCCTTTTTGAAAAGTAAACAAAAACCTTCTAACAAGCCTTATTGAGGATATAAAATTCTCCCTTCTTTTCTTGCTAAACCCGTATGACAAAGGAGTGTTGTGGAAATTTACATGGAGAAAGAATAATGAATACTCGCATGTGAAAGGTGAAGAGGTATCTGAGAAAGAGGATTAAGCATATTGGTTGCAAGAGAAAGACTTAGGCAACAACAAAACTATGGAAAAAAACACTCTTCTTAGGCTAACAAAGAATCCTTAGGGATAGAAAAAGACGACATAGAAAAATCACCCACATATTCTAATTTTCTTTGTTTTATTTTTTCAGAATAATCTTGGGGCATTTTTGGACATGGAAAATATCCTGAAGAAATTTCTGCCACGTCAGCCTCCACTTAGGATTTAAATTTCATTTTCCTATATTTTTGTAATTTAGTCCAGACAATATTTTTTTGATGAAGCCCATGCGTTTTGAGAGAGAGGGGCTGACCTAGGGTTACAAAACCCTAAGGAAAGCAGGCAGAATACACATTCACGCACAACTGCTGATGTTGTTTCCATCTTTCGACTGCTGTCTTTTGCCCTTCGTTTTTCCTCTTTCAGTTTTCGTCTTTATTTTTTTCTCTCCATTGATTTTCGTTTTGAATCTCCATGGAGGGCTAATTTTCAGAGGTTGATTTCCTAAGTAGATTGCTATGAACTTTGAGGTTTAATTCACGTTTTTGCTTTGTTCTTCTTGATTCTCCATCTTCTAATCTCTGTGTTTATATTTTCATTCATGCTTAATGAATATTATTTTCGCAGTTTGCTTAATTTTGTTATTGATTAAAGATTAAATTATGTATACATTTGCTTAGTTCGTGTAAGGAATTCTTGGGTTAATCTTCACTTAGTTGATTAATTTGGATTGGAATGAGGATTAAGATGAACAAAGTACATTTTTCTGTGTAACCAGAGATAAGGGAAATTGCAATTGAATAAAAAATGAATCAATTTTTTTATAATTGTTTACATTTTGCGAAATCATTCTATGTTCTATTTTGAATCAACAATCTATACAACCCCTCCTTGAACTTGTTTGACTTTATCCGCACCATTGTTAATCATTTGTCTTAACCACAGTCCTTGGGGGAGAACCTAGAGATCACTTCCTAGTATTACATTTTAATTATTTATTTAAATGGATACGACTTCGATCATTCATGCCGACTCTGGCAAACCAGAACTAATTTGAATCAGGTCAACATGCCTGGGCAGACTTAGGTCGATGACCTAGGCTTGACAAGACTCTATTCCATCGAGTTCGGGTGGACTCAGGCCAACTTAGGTCAAATTTGGGAAAAAAAAGTATTATGTAAATTTTTTAATAGGAATTCAATTAAAAATTTCAAATTTATGAAAGATTATTCAAACTTAATTGAGTTAATTTTTATTTTTCATATGAAGACATGTTAGTAATGGTAATAAAAAATAACATGCATATCATCCCACTTAATAAAAAAATAAAATGAAAGAAATTTAATTAAAAATTATAAATATTATCAATACTCAAATAAAACAAAAAAGTTTTAATGAAAATTCAAATAAAAACATCCAAATTCTTAATCAATTTAAAATTCAATTAATCCTGTAAATATTGATTTTTTAATCTCTACTACAATAATATCATTACAAGATAATATGTTATATATTTACATATTTGTTGTTCTTTTATTAAATTTATAATAAAAGACATATTAAATAATATGGTTACATTTTTTAATGATATATTTACTATTTTTTATTAAACACACACACATATATATATATATATACCATTTAAATTCTATTTGTTAAATATAATAATAGCCAAAATACATAGTCAGTATTAAACACACATAAATAATGGTTGCATATATTAATTATACAAGAAAATAATAAATAAATTATTAATATTTATATATTAATAAAATATATTGTTTTAATTAAATATATTTTATTAACTAAATATTTTTAAAAGTTAAAGAACTTAACCATTCTTTTATATAAATGTTTAGTTTTCTTGAAATACTACAATAGATGTGAAATTTTTACACAAATTTTTTTAAGTTGTTTGTTTAGAGAAAAATTATGAAAAAATTTGAGATAAGAACTATTGGCGCTACAATCATGATTATGATTAGGGGTGGCAAAACGGGCCAGCCCGACCCGTTTAGGCCCGCCCTGCCACAGTGATGCGGGTCAAAATTTCTAACTCGCCCCGTCATAAGGCGGGCTAGCGGGTCGGCAAGCTGGCCCACTAATTTTTTTATTTTGCACTTTTTTTAAAAGTCTATTTTTTTGTTTTTTATTTTATTTTTGGATCTTTGGTTTTAAATTGGACTTTTTTTTCTTTGCAGCTATTTTGTTTGTGTCCAATTTAAATGAATTTTTGTAATTACAACAATATATTAAAGATGTATATAGTGACATGATATCTTAAAAGTACAACATATTTTTTTTTGTGGGCCAGCGGATTGGTTCGCCCCGTCCTGCCTGTGACCCGACAGGTTGGCGGGCTAGACGAGTCGGGTTGATATGGGTTGGCGGGTTCAAAATGCTAACCCACCCCGTCCATATGCTATCGGGTTGGCGGGCTGGCCCGCCGGATCCAACCCACTTTGTCACCTCTAATTATGATTGTATTGGATTTTGCACAAGTTGAATTAAATAGTGAATATGATGGAGTTTTATGGAAAGTGAAGTGTCCATTTGAATGTAAACCTCAACAATCTTTTCGTTAATTATATTCACAATATATTGATGATTGCCAATCACATTGCAATACATTATGTTTTCATTTGTATTATTAGTTGTCAATTGATGAACTCCACTCCCATTAACATTGATATCTACTCTTTTACAATATTTTATTATTTTTATTCTTCCATACTTTTTTCTCTAAATTTATTTCATAAATTATATTTTCATGATTTTGATCATTAACTTCTCTTATCATGTACTTGTGATCTTGTGACCTACATGGTGAATCCTAACGTGCAAGAGTGTAAAAGAAAATTATAATTTGTTACAGGAAATTTGGTTAGGAGAAATAATATTCACACACAATTATGATAAATACATCTTAATTAAGAAATAATATTTATTATCTATTTTCTTAATTTTTTCCAAACTACTTTCTTTCATTTTTTTATATATTTTAAAATTAAAATCTATAACAATATATAATGAGATTATTCTTTTTATACATTTCTTATTTTTATTTTATCTTTAGTCATCTTTTAAAAATAAAAATTTATAACTATCTATAAAGAGATTCCTCTTTTTAGTGTCCACTTTTCATATTTTTATTAAAAAGATTCTTTTTTATGTGTAAACATTGTTATGAATTTATATATATATAATTTATAAGTATATATAAAAATATTCTTCTTTATGTATATTTTTCATATTCCTATTTTACTCTTAATATAGTTTAAAATAGATATCAATAATTTATAGCAATATATAATAAAAAAAATTCTTTTGTTATACACATTTCATATTTCTATTTTACCCTTAATTATACTTTAAAATACAAATCTATAACAATATATAATGGGATTCTTTCTTTTTGTGTGCACATTATATATTCCTATTTGACCTTTAGTTATATTTTAAAATAAAAATATTATTTAAGTATGAAAAGTGTTGATTTGAAGGAAGCTTTGCTATCAAATCCTAATGAAGTTTTGATGATGAAAGGTTAAATATAAAGAGTGGATTCATGGACATAACTTGAAAGATGAAGATGCCCAACATGAAGCCTTTTGAAGTGTTTAGAAGCCCTTGGAAGAGAGTTTTCTGAGTTGATGTCTTAGGTTGTAAGTGTTAGATGTCATGGTGAAATCTTAAGTGAAGGCATAATCTCAACTAACCTTGGAAAAAACCTTGTTTTCACATAAAATGAAATTTAACACTTAATAATTGATTGAAAAGTTTTTTAATCGATTAATACATAACTTAAAATTAATTTTGAGAATTTGAATTCTCTGAAATAGTCGATTATATAGAAGATAATTTACTAAATGAACTTGTAGGCAAGTATAATCAATTAGACATAGGTATGATCGATTAAACCAGCACGAAACTATTTTTTAAAATACTATTTGTAAAAATTGATAAAACACAATGATAATCGATTAAAGTTACCATTTTCACTCAAAAATAGGTTTTTAATGAGCTAAACATTTTCCTTTTCCGTAAATTCAACCTAGGACGAAGCTATGACACAACACTGATTTACCTTGCCCATAGCCATTTTTTTACCTAAATTTCAAAAGCTGCTTTCTAAAATTCTTCCAAGGTTGTTCTGTTGAGAATAAGATACTTGCTTGAGCTATTGTTATGATCATTCTTCACATTCTTGGTGATATTGTTTCTCTACTTCTTTGTGAATTTTCTTTGCACCCGTGTTGGTGTGTTACATCCATTAAGACTATTCAAGGGATGTGTTTCATCCTTTGTGGGTTTACTAAAGAGGTTTTTTCATTATCTTTTTCAAGTGTTGCATGTTTCACTTGGTATTAGTGGTTATAATCTCTTGATAAAGATTTTGAGATAATTATGCACTGAATGTAGGATTGACTGTAATCTAAACTAATATAAATTGTTGTGTATGATAATTTTTTTTCTCCTACTATTTTTATTTTATGTTTACACATAAATTTATCATAGCATATTTTCGCTACACAACAAATTCAAATTACAAAAAGTGTTTTAAAAAGGAATTTTTTTTTAATCTAAACCAATTCACTCTTGGTTTTGTCCTACCATTCCTCTTTCTAACTTTAATTCCTTTATAAATAACTGCAAACTCTTAAAGAAAAGCACAAAGTGCTTCTGTCTCACTAGTTATAAAAGAATGTTATATATTTTTTTATTTGTTGTTATTTTTATTAAATTTATAATCATCAGACATATTAAATAATTTGGTTCCCATTTTTAAAATGCATTTATTAAATTTTTATCTAATAATGAAATTCTTATTAAATTTATTGCTATAATGGAAATATTATAACGAAAATGTTATATATATTCCTATTTGTTGTTATTTTTATTAAATTTATAATCAACATGCACATTAAATAAATTAGTTACTTGTTTTAGTAATGGACTTATTAAATTTTTTTTAACACAGGAAATTTTTCTTAAATTTATTTCTATAATGAAAATGTTATATATTTTCATATTTAATTTAATTTTTCTGAAATTTATAATCAACAAAGACATTAAATAAATCAGTTACCTTTTAATAATGTATTTATTAAATTTTTATTGAACACAGGAAATTTTTATTAAATTTACTACTATAATAAAATTATTATAAGAAAAAAGTTATATATTTTCTTGCTTATTGTTATTTTTATTAAATTTATAATTGATACATTAAATAAATTGTTTATTTTTTTAGTAATGCATTTATTAAACTTTGACTGAACATAGGAAATTTTTATTAAATTTATTGTTATAATAAAAATGTTATAAGAAAATATTATATATTTTATTTTTATTTTTATTAAATTTATAATAAGCAGACTTGGTTGCATTTTTTTAATAATACATTTATTTAATTTTTTTATTGGACACAATAAATATATATATATATATATATATCAGTTTTAATATTTAAAAATTATTTAAATACTAATTTTTAAATATGATAAATAGTCAAGATTTACAGTGTATATAATTGTTACATATATTAATTATATAAGAAAATAATAAATAAGTTATTAATATTTATATATTATATTAATTTTTTTCTTATTAAACTGTATTTTATTAACTAAATACTTTTAAGTGTAAAAGTCTTAACAATTTTTTTCTCTATAAATTAGTGTTTAGCTTTCTTGAAACATCATAAGAGAAATTTGATATTTTTATACAATTTTCATAGATTTAGAAAAATTATGGGAAAATTTGAGATGAAAACTATTGGTATAATCATGGTTATGATTATATTGGGTTTTACAGAAGCTGAGTTAAATAGTAAATCTGATGGAGCTTTATGCAAAGTGAAGTGTGAATTTAAATGTAATGAACAACCATTTCCTGAATTATATGCAAAATGTATGGCTGATTGTGAATCACATTGCAATTCTGATCCTGTTTTCAACTGTATTACTAGTTGTCAATTGATGAACTCCATTGCCATCAACATTGGTATGTATGCTCATAATTTTTTTCTATATTTCATTTCATTAATTATATTTTCATAATTTTCTCTATATTTTATTTTATTAATTATATTTTCATAATTTTCTCTATTTTTCATTTTACTAATTATATTTTCATAATTTTGTTCATTCACTTTACTTATCAGGTGCTCATGATCTTGCAACCAATATGATGAATCCTTGCATACAAGAGTGTCAGAAGAAGAAGTTATAATTTGTTGGAAGAAATTTTAACAAAAACAATTGTTAAGAGAGATAATATTCATACACAGTTATGAAAAATAAATCTCATCTTTATTATTTGTTTTTATAATTATGTGTCTTTTTCTTGTTGTAACTTAGGAATTGATAAACTAAAAGAATTTATATAATAGAACATTGAGGAAGACAATTAGAACATATGTTTTAGAGAAAGTGATATTTAAACTATATGAGGAAGATATTATTTTATGAATCATAAATATGAATACATTTGTGTATCAAAAAAGTTTAATTATTTTATACTTTTAAAATAAAAAAATTGAATAAATAAATAATATTTTTTTATAATATAATTATAAAAATTATAAAAAAATTGATATTTTGACGGAGTAAATCCATAAATAAGTTATCAAATCCATCACAAAATAAACATCGTCCATGATTTACAAATGAAACAAAATCCATATGTACATGATACATAGATATACGTATGAATCAATTAGTCGATAATGATTGTCTGTGATGTATATCTCTATGTAAAAAAATATCATTTCTCAGTGATGAATCCATGGATGATCAACAAATTAATTCATATATGAAAGAAATCCATATGTAATTGATGTACATATAGTACCAATGTAATTTTTCATGAGTAATAACGTAGAAGTAATATGTCCAAAAATTCGTATGTAGTGTTCTTAATTAGATTATTCAAATTAAATCCATTTTTTTAATTAGATTAAATGTTGATTCATTTATTTAAATAAGGTTTAAATTTAGAAAGTTGAGTATGGTAAGACTCGGCATGACATAGGCATGGGCTAACTGCGGTGGACCAAAGTCGACCAACTCACATCAACCAACTCCAAAGTCAATTTGGCACAACCGAGCTCGTAATGACTAAGCTTAGGATGAATTGTGTGTAACGGATTTGTGCCGACTCTGGTCAACCAGACTCAATCCAAATCGAGTCAACATGCCTGGGCAGACTCAGGTCAATGACCTAAGCTTGACAAGACTCTATTACATCGAGCTTGGGTGGACTCAGACTGACTTAGGTCAAAAAGTTTTTATGAAGATTATTCAAATTTGGTACAAAAAAAGTATTATGTAAATTTTTTAATAGGAACTCAATTAAAATTTTCAAATTTATGAAGGATTATTCAAACTTAATTGAGTCAATTTTTATTTTTCATTTGGAAACATGTTGTCAACGATGATAAAAGATAACATACATGTCATCCCACTTAGTGAAAACAATCAAATGAAAAAGATTCAATTGAAAATTATAAATATTATCAATACTCAATAAAACAAAAAGTTCTAATAGAAACTCAACTGAAAACATCCAAAATTATAATCAACCTAAAACTCGATTAAACTTGTAAATATTGATTTTTAATCTTTACTACAATGATATCATTAAAAAAAATATTTACATATTTGTTGTTCTTTTGTTAAATTTATAATCAACAAACACATTAAATAACCTAGTTACATTTTTTAATTATGTATTTACTATTTTTTATTATACACACACATATATATATATTGATTTAATTCAAGAAAGACTGCAGATTTATTTAGAAAATTTTTTGAACAATTAAATCCAAAATGAATCTTGAAGATTGATGTTTTGATGATGAAGATACAGAGAATATTTCTACATTAAAGACTTGATTTTATCTAAAAAAGGAAGGTTCCATCATAAAGATTAAAGGCAAAATCAAATATTCAATCATGGAGATATAAAGTAATCAAGGATGGAGATCTTGAAGATTTGCTCAACATCTGAAGGATCATGTTTAGAAGTTTCAGTTTTGGGTGTTGGATAAAAAGAGTAAGTCATACTTTCCCCCCAAGACCATTTCAATCTTGAGAGCAAGTCATATTTTTGCAAAAAGTATTTTCTACGCTTTTAATCGATTAGAAATCGAATAGAATTGATTATATAACCTAAAATTTGAATTAATCTAGTTTAACGAATAAAATAATTGATTAAGTGTTTTGATAATCGATTATATCTTTTCTGGGATTATATATAATCGATTATATCCTAATTTAATCGATTATATTAGGAAAAATATGTTTTCCAATTTTGCTCTGAAATAATCTATTATGGCTTTTATACAATCGATTAAATACAACATTTTTGCGAATTAAATGCTGAATCAACCTAAGAATGGAAACGTTAAGCTGATTTCGAATTATAAATTGAATGGCAAGGTCTTAGGTTAATACACAAAAGATCAAACACGAAAATTATAGTGTGTTGCGCTTAAATATTTTCAAAGCCGCTTTCTTGCTCTCTCAAGGTTGATCTTAGTTCTTGGAAGTGGTAATTGTGTTGTGCTTAAATTTTCATATCCATCACACATCAGGTGACTTGGTTATTGTTTGTTGTAAATTCATTCCTTGGATCAGTTCTAAAAGGAGGTGTTTGTTTATCTCTTGTCTGTCAAGAGAGGTGGAATCATCCTTAGTGTGTTTAAGGAGGTGTTTTCATCCTTAGTGTGTATAAGGAGGTGTGTTCATCCTTAGTGTGTCTAAGGAGGTGTTCATCCTTAGTGTGTCTAAGGAGGTGTTTTCATCCTTAGTGTGTCTAAGGAGGTGTGTTCATCCTTAGTGTGTCTAAGTAGGTGTTTCCATTTATCTTTATTTGTTTTTACATGTTGTCACTGGATTGGAGTTTGTAATTGCATTTAAAGATAGTGAAGTATATCATCACGTGTTGTGGTGATTGGGTACTAGATGTAGGATTGGCTAAATCCGAACCATTATAAATCTATGTGTTCATTCTCTCTTTCTCTCTCTTTATTTTATTATATTTAGATCATATAAACAATTTTATCTCGACTACTTTTATCAAATAGTAAGGAAAATCCAAATTTTGAAATTAGAATTGAGATTAAGTTTTGGAAAAATATTTTAAACCAGAAAAAGTTTTTGAAAACGTCCCTCTTGAATTTTGCACTGTAATTATTGCTAACAATATATATATTTTGAATCAGTTTTAATATTTATATACCATTTAAATGTTATTTGTTAAATAAAATACATAGTCAAAATAAATAGTATAGATAATGATTTCATATAGTAATTATACAAGAAAATAATAAATAAATTATTAATATTTATATATTAAATTAATATATTTACTCTTTTACAACATTTTGTTATTTTTATGCTTCCATACTTTTTTCTCTAAATTCATTTCATAAATTATACTTTCATGATTTTGATCATTAAATTCTCTTATCAGGTGCTCATGATCTTGTTGGTGAATCCTAATGTGCAAAAGTGTAAAAGAAAATTATAATTTATTACAGGAAATTTGGTTGCGAGAAATAATATTCGAACACAATTATGTGAAATACATCTTAATTAAAAAATAATATTTATTATCTATTTTCTTAATCTTTTCTAACTGTTTTTCTTATTTTTTATGTACTTTAAAATAAAAATCTATAACAATATATAAAGAGCTTATTTCCCTTTTTATACACATTTTTTTATCTTATTTTTAATTACGTTTTAAAAATAAAAAATCTATAACTACATATAAAGAAGATTTTTTTTTTACTGTCAATTTTTTATATTTTTATTTTATTCTTAATTATATTTTCAAATAAAAATCTATAAATAGTATATAAAAAGATTTTTTTGTAAACAACGTTATGAATTTATATATATATATATATATATATATATAATTTATAAGTATATATAAAAGTATTTTTCTTGGTGTCTATTTTTCATATTCCTATTTTACTCTTAATATATTTTAAAATAGACATCAATAATTTATAGCAATATATAATAGAAGTTTTTTCTTTTGGTATACACATTTCATATTTCTATATTACTATTAGTTATACTTTAAAATAAAACTCTATAACAATATATAATGAAATTCTTTTGTTTAATGTGCACATTAAATATTTCTATTTCATCCTTAGTTATATTTTAAAATAAAAATATTATTTAAATATGAAAAGTGTTGATTTAAAGGAAGTTTTGCTATCAACACTACAAGAATTTACCGCTGGATTTTTACCCACAGAACTAAATCCATTGATAGCAAAACTTCATTGTATTTCGATTTTCACTGTTTTACAGCATTTCCTGTTTTAGTAATTTCGTTTATAATCGAGTAAGGGGGCAACGCATCGATTGAGCTGCTCCTGACGTTATTTTCCTTGATCGAACAAACCCCCCTTTTTCTTTTATTTTATTTTTTTCTTCTCACATGAACCTCTTCGATTTATCTTTTGGTATAACACTTCACTCCTTGGATTGACTCGAGTTGACTTATATACTGCATTAGTAATAGTCAGTTCAAAATACTTTGAAAAGTTTGCGCGACACAGGCTTTGTCAAATTGGCGCCGTTGCCGGGGAGTGTTGGTTTACCATTAAATATTTTGGATCGGGTTCATTGTTGTTTGTCTTGTTTTTCTTTCTTTTCTTATTTTCTTTTCTTCGCTGCAATGTGGTTCGATTTCTCTATTGTGATTGATGACTGCGTGCAATATATTTTCAGCTAACTGTTTATGACCAGGTCCAGTGCAACAAATTTGTACCCACTAGATCCTGAGATTGAACGAACATACAGGAAGCTTTTGAAATCACGTCGAGCAGAGTGTACTAAGCAAGAAGAGACAGATTCTGAAGCAGAGAGTTTCCATTCTGAGTACGGGAACAGTGAAGACATGGCTGCTGAAAGAACTTTGAAAGAATTGGCCAACCCTGACATCAACTACCAGCCCCTGTGCATTCAGTTACCACAGCTACCAGATGGTGCAGTAGGCTATGAATTGAAGTCTGGACTGATCCATTTACTGCCCAAATTTCATGGATTAGCAGGGGAGGATCCACACAAGCATTTGATGGAGTTCCACGTTATTTGTTCCACGATGAAGCTTGTCGATGTGCCAGAGGAGCTTGTTAAAATGAAGGCTTTTCCATTTTCCTTATGTAATGCTGCTAAAGATTGGCTGTATTTACAACCAACTCCAATCACCACGTGGACGACTATGAAGAGGAGGTTCTTAGAGAAATTTTTTCCGGCATCCAGGACTACATCAGTCAGAAAAGAGATAAGTTGCATACGCCAAATGCAAGGAGAATCATTATATGAGTACTGGGAGAGATTCAACAAGCTGTGCTCATCCTGCCCTAACCATCAAATCACTGAGCAACTCTTGATACAATATTTCTATGAAGGACTTCTACCTATGGAAAGAAGCATGGTCGATGCAGCCAGCGGGGGCGCACTGATGGACAAAACCCCTACTGCTGCTCGATATTTAATTTCCAACATGGCAGAAAATTCCCAGCAGTTTGGTGTGAGACATAATAGCAGGCCAGTGCATGAATTGCAAACCAATGCAGTAGATGCAGCTGAGAATATGAGGTTGGAAAACAAGTTAAATGAATTAACCTCGATGGTCAGACAATTGGCAGTAGGGCAGCAAGTGAATGCAAGACAATAGAAAGTATGTGGAATCTGTGCTGCTGATCATTTTACCGATGTGTGCCCACAGTTACAAGAGTCAAATAGCAGTGGGGTTTTTCAGATGCAATCGAATTCCTATAGAAATCAGTCCAACCAGCAGTACAACCCCTATGCTCAGACCTACAATCCAAGCTGGAGAGACCACCCAAATTTGCGATACGGTACAACTCAGCCACAGCAGCCCCGAGCCTCTTTTCCTCCACATCATAATTTTCAGCAAACCCCAAACCAATACCAGAATCAGTTCCAGCAGAGGTATGTGCCTCCTCCATTGCGAACCAATCAAACTAATCCAGCTGGAACCACATCGAATGTCAATCCAGCTGTACAGGGCAATGCAAACTTGTCCACAGAAGACATGATCAAGCAAATGGTTGACAGAATGGCAGCACAAATGGCTGCCCAGATTGAACAGAACCTCACAGCCACAGTACAGGACCTCAAAACACAATTGGGGCAACTTGGTACTGAAATGAATGAAATCAAGCAACAAGGCTCAGGAAAATTACCTTCCCAATCTGTACCAAATCAGCATGGAAATGTCAGTGCCATAACGCTTCGCAGTGGCAAGGAACTGGTTGATGGAAATCAGAAGATGCAAAAACAGGGGACTACAAGTTCAACAGTTCCACGTCTAGCCCCAGTGCAGCACCCAGTACAGCCAACTCCCTTGCCTTTCCCTTCTAGAGTTGCCACTGCCACTAACAAAAGAGCAGAAGACCATGATGACCTGATGAACATTTTCAAGAAGGTGGAGATCAACATTCCACTTCTGGATGCCATAAAACAAATTTCCAAGTATGCAAAATTCTTGAAGGAGTTGTGCACGTACAAGAGAAATCTAAGGGAAAGACACTTCCAGATAGTTTCAGCTCTATCTCAGTCCCGATTGCCTCCAAAGTGTGAAGATCCAGGACACTTTACAATTCCTTGCACCATTGGAGAGTTGACCATAGCTGACACCCTCCTCGATTTAGGAGCCTCCATTAATGTGATGCCATACACAGTCTACAAGATGTTGCATCTTGGAGAACTGAAACCAACAAATGTGGTGATTCAACTTGCAAATAGAAGTGTGGCTCATCCCTTGGGCGTGCTGGAAGACATGTTAGTCAAAGTCAATAAATTGATTTTTCCAGTCGACTTCTATATTCTCGATATGCAGGATGAGAGCTCGATGCATAAATCCACCTTGATTTTAGGGAGACCCTTCTTGATGACTGCAAGAACAAAAATCGACGTTCATTCTGGTACCATGACCATGGAATTTGGAGAAGATATGGTTCAATTCAAAATCTTTAAAGCTATGAAGCAACCAGTGGAGAACCATTCTCTCTTGTATGAGCATCCAATTTTTGCATGTAAAACCATACAGCCACGAGGAAATTCATTCCCTTGCAGCAGTAGACTTAGGAACAGATTTTGATTTTGAGTCTTTTGATGAATTTTCTGAATTTCTGGATTCCCTTGATGTAGATAATGACACTTTTCCAGTTTGTGATTGCACTAATAATACCTGTACAACATGTCTTGAAATAAATGCCATCACTAGTTCTTTGGCTAGTGATTCTGCAGAAAATGAGAGAGAAAAGAGCTCGCCATGCACACCAATCGAAAACCCAAAGATGCGGCACTGAGAAAAATTCCGAGCGCATGCGGTTTGACCTCAAACCTCTTCCAGACACTCTGAAATATGCATATCTGGATGAAGACAATCATTGCCCAGTCATTATTGCCCAGAACTTAACTGAGGACCAAGAAGGCCAACTGCTGCAACTCTTGAGGAAATACCGAAAAGCCATCGGATGGTCTTTAGCAGACATTCCTGGGATCAGTCCATCTGTGTGTATGCATAGAATTCTATTGGATGATGAATGGAAACCCGTGAGGCAACCACAAAGAAGGCTAAATCCCACAATCCTTGGGGTAGTGAAGGAAGAGATTACCAAGTTACTAAAGACTGGAATCATCTATCCTATTTCGGACAGCACTTGGGTCTCACCAGTTCAAGTTGTTCCAATGAAGTCAGGGGTCACAGTGGTACAAAACAGAGAAAATGACTTGATCCCAACCAGGGTGACAAATCAATGGAGAGTATGCATCGATTACAGGAAGCTGAATCAAGCTACCAGGAAGGATCATTTCCCTCTCCCATTCATTGATCAAGTGCTTGAAAGATTGGCAGGGAAATCACATTATTGTTTTCTCGATGGATTTTCTGGATACATGCAAATACACATAGCACCTGAGGACCAGCACAAAACGACTTTTACATGTTCCTTTGGAACTTTTGCTTATACACGAATTCCCTTTGTCTTGTGTAATGCACCTACAACTTTCCAAAGGTGCATGTTGAGCATTTTTGCATAATTAATTGAATATTGCATGGAGGTCTTCATGGATGATTTTACAGTCTTTGGCTCTTCCTTTGTTGAATGTTTACATCGCTTAGAGCAGGTTTTGAAAAGATGCATTGAAGCTAACCTTGTTTTTAATTTTGAAAAATGCAATTTTATGGTGAATGAAGGAGTGGTTTTAGGCCACCCTCATCTCTGAGAAAGGAATCGAGGTTGACAAAGCCAAGATCGATGTCATTTCTTCTATGCCTAACCCTCCTCTGTGAGGCAAATTCGATCCTTTCTTGGTCATGCGAGGCTTCTACGGAAGTTCATCAAAGATTTCAGCAAAATTGCCTTGCCATTGTCCAACTTGTTGTAGAAAAATGTACCATTTGAATTCTCTGAATCATGCAAGAAGGCGTTTGAAGAGCTTAAGGAGAAACTCACCACAACACCTATTCTACAGCCCCCAAACTGGGAATTTCCCTTCGAGCTAACGTGTGATGCTTCCGATTTTGCTTTAGGTGTTGTGTTGTCACAAAGGAGGGATAAATTTCCCTATGTCATTGCCTATGCATCTAGAACTCTCGATGAAGCTCAAAGCAACTACACAACAACAGAAAAAGAGTTGTTGGCCATTGTTTTTGCATTGGACAAGTTTCGATCATATTTGGTGGGGTCCAGAATTACCATATACACGAGACCATGCTTGCTTTGAAGTATTTGTTGAAGAAAGGCGATGCAAAACCAAGGCGATAAGGTGGATGCTTCTTCTGCAAGAGTTCGATCTAGACATCAAAGACCGCGAGTGGAGCATTGAACCAAGTTGCTGATCATTTGAGCGGAATTTCGAGGACACCATGATCCAATACCCATACGTGATGATTTCCCCAATACTTTCCTTTATGCCTTACAGTCTTCCTCTCTCACTCCTTGGTATGCAGATCTGGTCAACTACCTAGCTTCAGGTATTCTGCCCCCTCTCGCATCTAAGACGCAACAACACAAATTGAAGGCAGATGCTAAATACTATGTTTGGGATGACCCATACTTGTGGAAGTTTGGCAGCGACCAAGTTATCAGAAGGTGTATTCTGGACAATGAATTTCAAGACATTCTTCAGCACTGCCATGACACCAGTTTTGGAGGACACACTGGATCTTATCGAACTGCACGGAGAGTCCTCGATTGTGGATTCTACTGGCCTACACTTTTTCGAGACGCACACAAATTTGTTGTTTCCTGTGAGAAATGCCAGCGAGCCCATGGCAATATAACAAAGAAGGATGAGATGCCTCAGCAACCGATTATCTTTTGTGAAGTCTTCGATGTATGGGGAATCGATTTTATGGGGCCTTTTCCAAACTCTGCTGGTTTTTCCTACATACTGCTTGCTGTCGATTATGTCTCTCGATGGGTGGAAGCCAAGGCCACACGCACCAATGATGCCAAGGTGGTGGTCGATTTTCTCAGGACTCACATTTTCTGCCGATTTGGAGTCCCCAAAACTATAATCAGTGATTAAGGCACTCATTTCTGCAACAGAATTCTTGCAGCCTTGTTCCAAAAATATGGAGTCACCCATCGAACTTCCACACCTTATCACCCCCAAACTAATGGGCAAGCTGAAGTATTCAAGAGAGAGGTGAAGAATCTGCTTCAAAAATTGATCCATCCCCACAGAAAAAACTGGAGTCAACTGTTTGATGAGGCATTGTGGGCACAAAGAACATCTTATCGAACACCCTTAGGTATGTCACCTTTCAGGGTAGTTTTTGGTAAGGCTTGCCATCTCCCAGTTGAAATCGAGCACAAAGCTTATTGGGCTGTGAAGCAATGCAATTTGAATCTGAATAAAGTTGGCACAGAAAGAAAACTGCAACTCCAGGAATTGGAGGAAATCTGTAGGCCTATGAAAATTCAAAAATTTACAAAGAAAGGGTGAAGAAATACCATGACATGCAGATTTCCAGCAAAGAGTTCTGCGAGGGGCATAAAGTATTGTTGTTCAACTCTAAGCTGAAATTGATTGCTGGAAAACTAAGATCAAAATGGACTGGCCCCTACATTGTTACCACAATTTTTCCCCATGGAGCTGTGGAAATTTTTGATGCGGATACGGTTCGAACATTCAAAGTCAATGGTCAACAACTGAAAATATTTCATGAAGGGCATCGACAGCAGGACTCAACAGCTGCAACATCTCTATTTTTAAAGGAACCAATCACGGCTGAAGAAGAGCCCCCAACAGCAGCTACATAGCAGGACCCACTGTTTGTTTTCTCTTTCTTTTTCCTCTCACTCACATTGGGGGGACAATGTTTGTTCCAAGTGTGGGGGGGAGTGATTCTCGATTTTATTTTATTTAATCTGTTTTGTTTTGTTTTGAATTTATTTGATCTGTTTTGTTTTGTTTTGATTTTATTTGATCTGTTTTGTTTTGTTTTGCTAGTTCCTAGAAGTTGTTTTGAAGTTTTGAAAAATAAGTGCTAATATGTTTGGAATTTTGTCAATAACTCATTTTTGAGCAGTTTCGATTTCCCCTGTCATGGTTAAAAGTCTTCCATCTAATTAACATAGGCATGTGATGAATTCAGTCGTTCTTTTTCGATTTTGTTTGGATGAGAATCGACTTGACACATAAACCCTGGTGAGATTTGAGCCGATATAATTTTGTTGTGTGATACACCCATGATTGCAAGGCATTACAGGATTTGATCGAACTCTACTGAACAACACTTGATCGATGATACTCTTGAAATGATTTAGGCCATTTTTCTATCACAGCCACTTAGCCAGATAGCCTACCGTTCATCCAATTTTCCCATTGCACCCATTTTTGAGCCTTACAACCCTTTTTCCTTGTGAAAACCCACCACACCTCACTGTCCTTTAACCAACCTTCAACCAACCATCGAATCTGGAAAACAAGTGCAAGAACCTGCTGAGAAGTTTTAAATAGTCTGGTTCGCAGCTCACTACAGTAAGAAAATAAAGTACAGCTGAGAAAAATAGGAACTAAAATATGCATAGAGCATCAAGCATCGAGCATAAAAAAAAATCGATCATCAAATATCGAGCAAAAACAAAGAAAAATCTCAGCTGTAACCAGTCTTCAAAAATCTGTAGAGCTGCTATCTTTGGAATCTCATGCTTGTTCTTAAGCCGATAACCAAGATCTTTCCAACATCGATGGTTTAGCCTAAATTCCTTTTCCACCTTACCCTCACCTCAGCCCCATTACAAGCCAATAAAAGTCCTTCTGATCAAGAGTTGAAATCGATTCAAGGAATGGAATGTAGAGATCTTTCAAATTCAAGGTAATGCATGCTTCCATGAGGTACTGAGTGAAACTTTGAGCCAACAAACAGGAGAGTGTGTGTAAACAGTGCCTCGAGAGGTTTGTCACTTTGATTCTTATTCTGAACCGGTTGAAATCACTGCTGAGTTGTTACATGTCACATGTTATTTTAGGTGCAAGTTCTGATAATCTGATGGATGGGAATTCTTCCTTGCTCTTAGAGTTGTCGATAATTTTTCCTCATAGCATTTTCAGTACTTATGTTTTTCTCAGGAGTGCAAAAGTCTAAGTGTGGGGGTATTTGATAACTCGATTTTTATGCTCACACCTTATGGTTTATTGCACCTCCTTGACATTTTTAATTTCAATTTCTTGGAACTTTAAGCTGAATTTTACAGTTTTAGTGAATAAGGGTAAATAAGTAAAATAGGGTGTTATATTTTCATTTTATAGCTGAAAAATAAATGACTTAGCTTTGACTTGTTTTTCCAATTTTGCGCTAACCCCCTTGTGTAGAATGATCGATCCAGGAGCGGAATGGAGAGATGCATAAGCTGTGAATTGAAATCAACCCAATTGAAGCATAAGAGGACTTGCCAAATCAGCCCAATTGCTAGCCTCACACAAAAGTGGTGAACAGTAAAAAGAGAAGAAAATTACAGCAGCACAGTAATTCATCCAAAACAGATTCGTACAATTGACCATTGGGTGATGATTTGCGGGGCCCAATCAAGGCATTAGGGCAGCCTCTGTAGCTATAAAAAGCTACGTGAGCAGTGCAGAAAAGGGGAACACGCACAAATTTTCATTACATCACAACAGAATTTTACAGAGCGCACAGAATTCTATAGCAGTAGCTCAGGATGTCGTGATACAAAGGGAGCTGCTGCGTTTTCTTTTTCTTTAGTTTTCATTAGAACATTGCAAGAGAGTGATTGTGTTTTCCAGTGTATTCAGTGTTCATTTCAAGAATGATGAATGAATTGCTTGGATTTCCTTTTTAATTGTGTACCAGTTTTAACAGCTTTTCGATTTTATCGTTCTATTTTCAATAGCATTCGATTTTACTGTTTTATTGCTTTTGATATTTACTGTTTCTTTACATTTCGGTTTTCCATCGCATTTAGACGTTCTTTTACATTTCGCTACTTTATTGTAGTTCGATTTTCACTGCTCAACAACATTTCGATTTTCGCTGCGTTCCATAGCATTCCGATTTTCATTTTCTTTATTGAAGTCCGATTTTCATTGTTTTCCTTTGCGTTTTGATTTTCTCTGCAATTATATTGTCTCTCGATTTTTGCTATTTCACTGCAACTCGCGTTTCACTGCATTTCGATTCTCATTGCATTTTATTGTCCTTCGATTTCCATTGTTTCGACGCATTTCGATTTTCGTTGCTCTATAGTTTTTCGATTTTCGTTATTTGCTAGAATTCCCGCATTTAGTAATGTTCGATATTCATAGTTTGATTGTTCATTGTATTTCGATTTTCACTGTTTTACAGCATTTCCTGTTTTAGTAATTTCGTTTATAATCGAGTAAGGGGGCAACGTATCGAT
The DNA here is from genome assembly GCA_030347555.1 of Lablab purpureus. Taxonomy (NCBI): domain Eukaryota; kingdom Viridiplantae; phylum Streptophyta; class Magnoliopsida; order Fabales; family Fabaceae; genus Lablab; species Lablab purpureus. The sequence continues at coordinate 25,459,597 of CM059264.1, forward strand.
TGAGCTGCTCCTGACGTTGTTTTCCTTGATCGAACAAACCCCACTTTTTCTTTTATTTTATTTTTTTCTTCTCACATGAACCTCTTCGATTTATCTTTTGGTATAACACTTCACTCCTTGGATTGACTCGAGTTGACTTATATACTGCATTAGTAATAGTCAGTTCAAAATACTTTCAAAAGTTTGCGTGACACAGGCTTTGTCAATGATGTAAGGTTCAATATGAAGAGTGGATTCAGCGACATAACTTGAAAGATGAAGATGCCCAACTTGAAGCCTTTTGTAGTGTTTAGAAGCCCTTAGAAGAGAGTTTTCTAAGCTGATGTCTTAGGTTGTAAATGTTGGATGTCATGGTAAAATCCTAAATGAAGGCATAATCTTAACCAACCTTGGGAAAAACCTTGTTTTCACATAAAATGAAATTTAACACTTAATAATTGATTGAAATTTTTTTAATCGATTAATATATAACTTACAATTAATTTTGAGAATTTGAATTCTCTGAAATAATCAATTATATGGAGGATAATCGACTAAATGAACTTCTAGGCAAATTTAATCAATTAGACATAGGTATAATCGATTAAACCAGAGTGAAACTATTTCTTAAAATGCTATTTGTAAAAATCGATAAAACATAGTGATAATCGATTAAAGTTATCGTTTTCACTCAAAATGAGGTTTTTAATGAGTTGAATATGTTCTTTTTCCGTAAATTCAACCTAGGACGAAGCTTTGACACACAACACTAATTTACCTTGCTCATAATCATCTTTTGACCTAAATTTCAAAAGTTGCTTTCCAACATTCCTCCAAGATTGTTGTGTTGAGAATATGTTACTTGTTAGGGCTATTGTTATGATCATTCTTCACATTCTTGGTGATATTTTTTCTCTATTTCTTTGTGAATTCTCTTTGCATTTGTGTTGGTGTATTTCATCCATTGAGGCTGTTCAAGGGAGGTATTTCATCCTTTGTGGCTTTGCTAAGGAAGTTTTTTCATTACCTTTTTCAAGTGTTGCATGCTTCACTTGGCATTAGTGGTTGTAATCTCTTGATAAAGATAATGGATTGTGATCACGCTCGATTTGAGGTGATTAGGCACTGAATGTAGGATTGACTGTAATCTAAGCTAGTATAAATTGTTGGGTGTGGTAATCTCTTTCCCTACTATTGTTATTTGATGTTTACGCATAAATTTATCATACATTGCATATTTCCGCTACACAACAAATTCAAATTAAGATTTTTTTGTAAAAGAGGGAAAAATATTTAATCAAAACCAATTCACCCTCTCCTCGTAGTTTTGTCTTACCATTTCTCTCTCTAATTTTAATCCCTTTATATCCCTTTATAAGTAACTGCAAACTCTTTAAAAAGGCACGAAGTGCTTCTTTCTCACTAATTATAAAAAAATATATTAGTCCCTCCGTTTCAAATTATAAGGCGTACTTCACAAATTCTCACATACCAATAAAAGCATTTAATTTGTTCAGTTTTTTATAAATCTTCCATCTTTACCCTTATTAATTACTATTAATTAAATTAATTGAAATTGAATCAGAAGTTTTATAAAATGAATTAATTTTTTAATAAAACAGTACATTAATTGAGATTGAAATTTTAAAAGTTTTGAATTTATCTCAGAATTATTTTTAAATAATTTAAAATCATAACTACTAATTTTTTTAATTAAATTTTTTAATTAAATTTTTTAATTCACACCAATCTACAAATGATTATACTAAAATTTCAATCAAAATCTTTAGTTTCCACCAAATTGTAAATGACTATGCTCAAAATTTATTTTAAAATTTCACTCAAAATAAAAAGAATTTGATTACTTACCTTGAAACATAAGAATTTCACTCAAATTTGATTACTCAAAATAAAAATTTTACTCAGAATAAATTTAGATATGATATTTGATTACTTACCTTAAAAGATAAACAGTCTATTGAATGAATAAACAGAGATAAACAAAAATGAACGTGAAAAGTTAAAAATTAAATTAGTGCTAATGAAGATGAAGATGATATTAGTAAATGATAATAAAATATGAAGAGTCAAACTAATAAAATATAATTAATTCTTAGTTCCTGATTTTAATTTCTCTTTCTACTATTTAATATTAACACAGATAATCATGTAATTAATAGGGGTATATAAGGAAAAAAAAGAAAAAAAAATTATTGAAATTCTAAAACGCCTTATATTTTGAAACAACTTTTCTTTCCAAAGTACGCCTTATAATTTGAAACGGAGGGAGTATATATTTTTCTACT
>CM059264.1:25461981-25489218 GCA_030347555.1 Lablab purpureus
AAAACCAAGAGGGGGTGAATTGGGTTTTAAAGAAATTTTCTTTCAAATAAATTTTCGTGTTTTGAAAACTTTCAAAAACTTGGATGTGAATTTTCCAATCCTTTGATTAACGTCGTTGGGATTAGCAATTGTAATAATGATCCACAATTAAAAGATAAAGAGAAAGAGAAAGAACACAGAGATTTATACCGGTTCGGATTAAGCCAATCCTACATCCAGGCCCCAACCACCACAAACCGTGATGATTTTCCCCACTATCTTTAATTGAAATTACAAACACCAATTCATGCAATAACAAATAAAGATAAATCGAAACACCTCCTTAGACACACTAAGGATGAAACACCTCCCTGCACACACCGAGGATGAAACCCACCTCTCTTGACACACAAGAGATGAAACACCTCCCTTAGAACCAATCCAAGGGATGAATTTTTCCCTTTACGTAAAACAAGAAAAGAATACACCGAAATGTGCCGGATAGAAAGCTTAAGCACAATGATCACCACTTCCAAAGACTTGATCAAACCGAAGAGAGCAGGAAAGCGGCTTTGAAAAAGCTAAGGCGCAGAAACACTTTGAATGTTTTGTGTTTGTTCAGATGTGTTAAACCTAAGACATTCTCTTTCATTTTATAATTCGAAAATGCTCCAAAGTTTCCATTCTTAGGTTGATTTAGAATTAATTTTGCAAAACGACTCATTTAATCGATTATATTAAAAGCTTAATCGATTATATCATGTTTAAAAACTGGAAAACAAATATCGCCTGATTTAATCGATTAGATTAAGGCCATAATCGATTATATTAACTCGTGAATCAATATAATCGATTATCAAAGACACTTAATCGATTATTTTGCTCGTTAAACATTTTTAATTCAAATTTTAGTTAAATAATCGATTATCTACGTATGGTAATCGATTAAAAGCGTAGAAAAACGTTTTTACGAGAAAACACCTTGCTCTCTTTGTTCGGGAAGGTCTTGAATGGGATTTATGACTTACTCTTTTATCCAACACCCAAAACAGTAACCTTCTACCTTTGATCCTTCACCTCTTGAGAAAATCTTCATCAATCTTCTCTTGAAAGCTTTGAATGCTCTTTATGCCTTTCCTTTCTTATCAAGCAACCTTCCTTTGTGAGATGGCACAAGTCTTTAATGTTGATTGAAACTTCCTAAAAACTTCATCATCAAAACTGTAGGTCTCCATAAAACTCTGACTTGAAATATGCCAACAATCTCCCCTTTGATGATGATAAAAAGAAACCTAGAGACTTGTGATAATATCCTCGAAAATCTTGAAAATAATGTATGGATATCTCCATCATAAATATTAGTCCACAAAGGAAATAAAATAGGCAGTCATATAGCATTTAAGTTTCAATTTGAATTTTGAAAAGAGATTTCAAGGAATTAATGAGTGGAAATTATTTCTAAAAGCTCCCCTTAAACTATGCTCTTAATTGTTTAAGCTATATTAGGCACTTATTTGAATTATTTCCTAAAGTTCCCTTGAAATTAATTTTCTTAAAAGCTATATTAACTAGACAGATTTTCAATCAAGACAAATATTTTCTCCCCTTTATTTTTATCATTTTCAAAAGATTACATTTTCGTGAGATAATTACAAGCAGGCTAAATTAATACACAGTAAAATAATAGAGAGAAAAAAATACAGCAGCTGGAAAATAATGAAGAACAAGCTAAGGAAAAGTGAACTTGTAGCCTATTCAGCTTCTTCACTATCTTCTTCATCTTCCTCAACATTGGTCGGGTCGTTTGCCTCTTGAGGATGTTGTATTATCTTCTTCAGAGATAATTCTTCAATGTTCATCTTTCTTTCAACTCTATACATTCTTCTATTAAGCCTTGAGAGTTGATGAGAAAGGCCTTGAAATTCCTTGGAGTGAAGATTCATCATAGAATCCATTCTTGATATGAGAAGCTCCTCCACCGATCCTAGTTGAGGCTGAAATTGAGGTGGAGGTTGAGGTTGGTCTTCATCATCTTCTTCCATGGCAAGCAGCCTCCTTCTTCTCTTTGGGTAAACCTCGTTGCCTTGTTCTATGAGGCCCATATGCCTTAGAACATTTTTGCCAATTTTGCTATTGCTTAGCAAAATCTGTTTATTCTCTCCTTCAAGATCAACACCTTTGTATTCTAAAATCTTAGAAACAAACACAACATAGGGTAATGCAAAAGAGGAAAGCCTAATGGCTTTAAACATATTATCAAGGATAATTGAGGGCCAATCTATGCTCACATTATTAAGGAATCCATACATTAGAAGAATGTCTTCCTTAGTAAGTTGGGCATGATTAGTGCCTCTTGCAACTAAAATCCAAACAATAACATAATGCAGCATTCTTTCATTTAACTTTACATTACCAACTTTATACAAGTTCTCAACTTGTAGGTTAGGATCCTTGCAGTAATTTTCTCGAATTCTACCAACTTGTTGAAGTCCTCAAAGCCATATGTGATGTTTATGCCTTGAGTTGAGAGACCAGCTACATTGTTCCACAAATCTTCATCAAAGAAGATCCTTACACCTTTCACTTTGGTGCTTGGGCTGGTTGTCTCTGATGTCAAGTTCATGTAGAACACTCTAACCAAATCTGGATAGAATGCCCCTTCCATCTCCACAAATTGTTGTAGTCCACTTCCTACTAAAAATTCCTGAAATTGAAAACCATGAGATCTAAAAAATTCACAAGACAAGAATTTAGGGGTAAGAATTTTTCTATCCTTCCACTTGTTAACAAAACCAATTTGCAGATCCTCATCCGAAATCCAACCAGCCTAGAGTCGGAGGTCTCCTTCTCGAGAAGTCATTGGCCTCTGTCTCCTTCTCCTTGATGGCATCTTCCTTCTTCTTTGATCAGCCATTGTGGTGATATAAAAGACAAGAGAAATTGCACAACAAGATAATGGAATAACAGAGACAGCACAGAGAATTAAAATTCGCACAAGACAGCAAATAACAGCAGAAACAGCAAGAGTGAAAGAGAGAGTGAGTGAGTCACTTTGATTCTCAAACCAGCTATTTATAGAATGAAATCCGGGTCATAAAACGTTGATTTAATGAAAATATATCCATTGGGAAACGTAATATAGCCGCTTAAAAGACAAAACACGTGAAAACATGGCCAACGCTTGAAAATCAGATTTGCGTAAAAACACAGAATCGTGCATTTAATCGATCATATTCTCATTTAATCGATTATTTGCCTTCAAAATTTTTCCAGAAAATGAAAACTCAGACATTTAATCGACATGTGCATTCCTTAATCGATTAAATTGTTCTCGAACGATTTAATCGATTATGTCATAAACTTAATCGATTATGTTTTAAAACATTTTCATAAACACCGCGCTTAATCGATTAATACACGAAACCTAATCGATTAAATACGTAAATTTTCATAAAACGCTGAAATAACATCAAAAACAACAACAACACTTACCTGGAACTTTTCTAGGCTCATAAAGTCTTACTTGAGATAAGAGATTGGTAAAAATGCCAACTTGTTGATGTTTTTTTTTTACTTCCTTCATAAACTTGATCACTTGCTAACTTATCACCAAAGAGGCCTTTTGGATATGGAACCAGCTCGCAATATAAACAAGAAAAATTCTGGTTCCCTACAATCACTTATTAGGGTCCTTACGGGTTAGAAACAGATTTTCCTTTGGGAACCCATTTATATTTCCCATTAGGAACACTAAAACGCTTAATATTGCATCTATTAACCGAATGACCTTTATGCATACAATAAAAACATGTAGGAACATTTGTTTTCCTTGAAACATATGCATTTTTATAAAACTTCTTTGTAGGCACGTTTTGTTTAAAGGAATTAGAATTTTCAAAAACCTTATTTGAATTAGACGATTCTCCTTTCACAAAAACAGCTTTTAGTAGGTTTATGATTATACCCGAAATTATAACCAAGACCTCGCTTTTCATATAAACCTTTTGCACTTTCAAAACATTGTTTAAATTATTATTGCCCATCGTGATTTTTGAAAGAGATGTTTCAAGATAAGAAACTTTATTTGCAAGATCATTACAGCTTTGCAAACAGGAATTTTGGTTTTGCATTTGCAAGGATTTTCGCTGTTTCCAAATCATCTTTCAAAACCTTGTTTTCTTCTTCCAAATCAATAATTTTCTTTTCAAGAATCTTATAATCATTTTTCAATTTATTGTAAACCGAAGAAAGCTTTTCAGATTTTTTACAAAGGCTAAGAAATTCTTCAAGCAATTCATCATAATCATTTGGAAGATCGTAATCACTTACCTCGCCGCACGTGGATTCCACATCATCATCCGCCATGAGACAAATGTTTGCTTCTTCTTCTCGATTCACTTGAACCTTCGTAAGAACTCACTTCATTGTCAGTCCCAAGCGATATATGCTCTCTTCTTCTTTTGAAGAACTTCTTCTTTTCTTTTCCCTTTCTTCGTGTTTCTTGAATTTGGACAACCGCTTCCTCATGTGCCCCTTTTTGCCACAACCATAACATTTATAATTATCGTTAGAATTTGAATTTTCAAATTTCTTACCTTTCTTATGGTTGCCTTTCTTCTTGATGAACTTTTTGTATTTCTTTACAAATTCATTTAGATCATCGTCTTCGAATCATCGCAGACGCTTACTCTCCTCTTTGTCGGATTCCGCTTTAAGAGCAATGCCTTTTCTCTTGACGTCTTCTTCTTCTCCTTTAAAACGCCCAAGTTCCATTTCATGTTCTCTCGAGTTTCCCGAAGAGAGTTGTCATGTTCATGTTTGATGCATTCTTTGATTCCGTGATGGCCGCTACTTTAGGTTGCCAAGTCCTCGTCCAAAGATTTCAAAATTTTGACATTTAATTCTTCGATGTCGAATTTCTTACCTAACGCCTTGAGATGATTTACGATGTGAGTAAATCTCTTTGTACGTCGCATATGGTTTCTCCTTTGCTCATACTGAACATTTCATATTCCTCGAATCAAGGTGTTCTTCCTGATCGCTTCACTTCTTCCGCTCCTTCATGTGTGACTTCTAGAGTGTCCCACATCTCCTTTGGCAGAGTGCAACTGATAACCTGTAAAACTCATCAATGGTTAAGGCAGATGCTATCATGTTACACGCCCTTATGTCGCATTGATTCTCGGTTGTATTCGCCCTGCTCCAATTTGCTTTCTTCTTAGGTACCCGCGCTTCTTCAACAACAACCATAGGAATAAATGGACCATTTACAACAAAGCATCCCAAACGCCTTGATCATTAGACCTTAGAAAATTTCCATCCTCTTTTTCCAAAAAGGATAGTTTTCACCTGTAAAAGTGGTGGTCTATGAATAGATGCACCTTCAAAGAACGCTTGATTTTTGTCTCCGCTATAAGGATCTTGTTTTTGAATAACTTTCAAAAACCAGCTCGAGGCCAATTGTTAAATAAAGACTGCAAGTGTAAAACCAAGAGGGGGTGAATTGGGTTTTTAAACAAATTTTCTCTTTCAAATAAATTTTCAGTGTTTTGAAAAACTTTCAAAAACTTGATGTGAATTTTTCCAATCCTTTGATTAACGCTGTTGGGATTAGCAATTGTAATAATGATCCACAATTAAAAGATAAAGAGAAAGAGAAAGAACACAGAGATTTATACTGGTTCGGATTAAGCCAATCCTACATCCAGGCCCGAACCACCACAAACCGTGATGATTTTCCCTCACTATCTTTAATTGAAATTACAACCACCAATTCATGCAATAACAAATAAAGATAAACGGAAACACCTCCTTAGACACACTAAGGATGATAACACCTCCCTGCACACACCGAGGATTGAAACCCACCTCTCTTGACACACAATAGATGAACCACCTCCCTTAGAACCAATCCAAGGGATGAATTTTTCCCTTTACGTAAAAACAAGAAAAGAATACACCTGAAATGTGCCGGATAGAAAGCTTAAGCACAATGATCACCACTTCCAAAGACTTGATCAAACCGAAGAGAGCAGAAAGCGGCTTTGAAAAAGCTAAGCGCAGTAAACACTTTGAATGTTTTGTGTTTGTTCGGATGTGTTAAACCTAAGACATTCTCTTTCATTTTATAATTCGAAAATGCTCCAAAGTTTCCATTCTTAGGTTGATTTAGAATTAATTTTGCAAAAACGACTCATTTAATCGATTATATTAAAGGCTTAATCGATTATATCATGTTTAAAAACTGGAAAACAAATATCGCCTCGATTTAATCGATTAGATTAAGGCCATAATCGATTATATTAACCCGTAATCAATATAATCGACTATCAAAGACACTTAATCGATTATTTTGCTCGCTAAACATTTTTAATTCAAATTTTAAGTTAAATAATCGATTATCTACGTATGGTAATCGATTAAAAACGTAGAAAAACGTTTTTGCGAGAAAACACCTTGCTCTCTTTGTTCTGGGAAGGTCTTGAATGGGATTTATGACTTACTCTTTTATCCAACACCCAAAACAGTAACCTTCTACCTTTGATCCTTCAACTCTTGAGAAAATCTTCATCAATCTTCTCTCTTGAAAGCTTTGAAAGCTCTTTTATGCCTTTCCTTTCTTATTAAGCAACCTTCCTTTGTGAGATGGCACAAGTCTTTAATGTTGATTGAAACTTCCTAAAAACTTCATCATCAAAACCATAGGTCTCCATAAAACTCGACTCGAAATATGCCAACAAGTTGTAAGTCTTTCATACCATTGTCTAGGTGCCTCGTTGAGACCATACAAAGCCTTTTTCAGCTTGTATACATGATTAGGAAATTTAAAATCAATAAATCCAGGAGGTTGTTGAACATATACATCTTCATTAATAAAACCATTTAAGAAAGCCCTCTTGACATCCATTTGAAAAAGTTTGAAACCTTTAAGACAAGCAAAAGAAAGTAATAGTCTTATAGCTTCTAATCTAGCTACAAGAGCATAGGTTTCATCAAAATCAATACCTTCTTCTTGATTATAGCCTTTAGCAACTAATATAGCTTTGTTCCTAATGATTATCCCATTCTCATCAAGGTTATTTCTAAACACCCATTTAGTTCCAATAATATTCATATTGTTATTTCTAGGTACAAGAAACCATACATCATTTCGGTAAACCGATTGAATTCATCATGCATAGCAAGAATCCAATTATCATCAAGCAAGGCATCTTTGATATTCTTAGGTTCAATTTGTGAAACAAAAGCATATGATTACGTAAATCATTTAAAGAATTTCGAGTTGTAACTCCCTTTCAACGCTTCCTATGATGTTGTCCAATGACAGACCTTTTTGAGTTCTCCAAGATTTAGGCAGTACATTGTCTGTTGCAGAACAATCAACCTGCTCCAGAGTTATAGTTAGCTTTTTCAACTTGTCTGCTTGTAGCAAATGCATTCTTCTCGCACAATCATTATTCTTTTCTAAAATATCCGACATATCATCATCTCGTACCTGCAAGAGAAATACCTTTTCTCTCTTTTGACATAAGAACTCATCAAATACAAGCATGAATTGATTCTTCAACAGCTTAAGTTCTTTTTGTTGAATACACGATAAGCTTTACTATGCATTGAATATCCTAAAAATCTACCATCATCGCCTTTTTCATCAAACTTTCCTAAGGATACTTTTCCATTGTTTAATGTGAAACACCTGCAACCAAAAACTTTAAAATATGCAATGCTAGGAGTTCTACCATTCAATAGTTCATAAGGAGTCTTTTTGAGAATTGGTCCTATCAATACCTTGTTAAGCACATAGCAAGTCGTGGAAACCGTGATCCGCCCAAAAATACTTAAGAAGCTTAGATTCACTTAACATAGTTCTAGCACATTTTTGAAGTATTCTATTCTTTCTTTCAACAACTCCATTTTGTTGTGGAGTTCTAGGAGCGTAAAATTGTGAGATATACCATGTTTTGAGCAAAACTTTTCAAATTGACTATCTAAAAATTGTGAGATATACCATGTTTTGAGCAAAACTTTTCAAATTGACTATTTTGAAATTCTGCTCCATGATCACTTCTTAGGGAAACAATGTTAAGAGCTTTTTCATTTGAAATAATCTTGGAAAATTTCTTAAATGCATAGAAAGTTTCATCCTTAGAAGATAGAAATAATGTCCAAGTGAATCTTGAAAATCATCAACAATAACAAGAACATAGGAATTGTTACCAAGACTTACAGCTCTTGATGGACCAAAGAGATCAAGATGTAATAGCTCAAGTGGTCTTCTTGTTGAGATGATGTTCTTTGAATCAAAAGAGTTCCTTGACTGCTTTCCCTTTGACAAGATGCAAAGACATTGTCTTTCACGAATTGGACATTTGGAAGTCCTCTAACAAGGTTTTTGCAGCAGATTTTGTTTAATAACTCGCATATTAATGTGTCCACATCTTCTATGCCAAAGCCAACCTTCATTCTCTTTGGTTAACAAGAATATATTTTTGAGATTTGAGGATTCAATGTCCAAGCATATATACATTGTTTGATCTTCTTCTAATGTGGACAATATCTCGCAGATTTACAGCTATATATGAAACAAAATTCTGCATCAAAAGTAACTTTCATACCTTTGTCACATAGTTGACTAATACTCAACGGATTGTGTTTCAATCCTTCAACAAACAGAACATCTTTTATCCGTGAAGATGAACAACTTCCAATATCTCCGTAACCTTTTATTTTTCCCTTGTTGTCATCTCCAAATGTAATAGAACCCGCTTCATATTCCTTGAAATTGATAAGCTTAGGTTTATCACCTGTCATATGTTTAGAGCATCCACTATCTAAGTACCATAATGCTTTCTTTGCTTTTTGACATATCCGCAAAATAGATTCAGCTTTAGTTTTCTTGGTCCCCAAAGCAAGTCGGGTCCTTTGAGTTAGGAACAATGAGATAATCTTGGTTTCCATATATATTCATCTCTTAAAATACCAAAATTTTTAATGTAGCAATATTTAGATATATGCCCAATTTTCATACAATAGAAACATTTTCTTGATTTGCTATTTGAGAAAGATTTAGATTTTGCAACAGAAAATTGTTTGACAGATTCACCATAACCAAGTCCAGTTCTGTTTAGAAAATCCTTTTGAGAGCTTAACAATTGATCAAGACTATTTTGTCCCAATTGAAACTTTCCTAAGGTCTTTATTAGATAAGCTACTTTTTCTTGAAGATTCTTGAAGATTCTTGCAGCTTTTACAATTAGCGTAGGTTGCTTTTGTTATTAGTTTCAGATTTTTCAGATTCTCGATTTTAATTCAATCGATTTTCCAATTTCAGTGACTCGCTTTGTAGCCACTTATTTAATCCTTTTATATGTTAATATGATGATCTTGTTTTCTATCTTCATCATGCAGCTTCTTTAAAAGCATCTAATAAAGTGTCATAGTTTTCACTGAGATTAGTGCTATAGTTACTCACCCGACTTGAGGTTTTTGCATTTGCTACAAGACATAAATTGGCTTGATTTTCAGATTCGTAATATGATATGGAGGATCCGCAAGATTCACTATCATCCCATGCCATATAGGCTTTCTTTCCTTTCTTTAAATGAGGATTTCGCTTTTCGTAGACTCGTCTTTTCTTTCTTTGATTAATAAGGGAGGGACAATCCATTTTCACATGTCCTAGCTATCCACAATTGAAACAAGAGAAATTAGAAGTATTAAAATCAGATTTTCTTGTGTACCTTTTCTCGATGATCTTGAAATCTGTCTCTTGAATTGTTTCTTTTCTTTAGAAATTTCCCAAATTTGTTGACAAGCATGGAAAATTCTTCACCGCCATTTTCGCTCTCCTCTTCATCACGCTTTAAGTATTCTTTGGCTTTCAAAGCTAGGCTCTTATTCTTCTTGTCGAACTTTCCAAGCCGATCAAGTCTATTTAATTCCAGCTCATGCTCTCTCAATTTGCCAAACAATGTTGTCGTGTTCATGACTCGAAAGATCTTTTGTTTCAAGAATTGCAAGAATCCTTTGGCCGCCACCTCGCTTAGGCATTTCATGACCTTGATATTTAGTTCTTCATCATCAAACATTTTGCCCGCACTCTATTAAATAAATAATGTGGGTGAATCGCTTTTAAACATCTTGGATGCTTTCTCCAGGTCGCATTCGAACATTTCACATTCTTGAATGAGTGTATGTTTTCTTGCTCTTTTCACTTCGGATGTGCCTTCATGAGTCACTTGCAAGATGTCCCACATCTCCTTTGGCAAAGAGCACACCGAGATATCCTCGAAAAATTCATCAAGATTCAATGCAAAAGTTAAGATATTTTTGGCCTTACATACCAAATTGTGCACCCTTGTTTTCTACTTCTATCCATGTCTCCCAAGGTTTTTCAGATATTGTTCCATCCTCTCGCTTTTATCTTTGGAATGTATGGCCCATTAACTACAACATCCCATACGCCTTTGTCCACAGATTCGAAAAAGATTTTCATCCTAGCTTTCTAGAAAGGGTAATTAACCCCAACAAACAAAGCGTGGTCTATTGGTGGAAGCGCCTTCAAAGAAAGGGAAGCTTGTTTTCAAACATCTTGTTCCTGGGATCAAACTTGAGTAACTTTCAAGAACTTGCTCTAGATACCAATTGTTAGAATCGTAGAGATATCAATCAAGAAAGGGGGATGAATTGATACCGTATTTTCTCCCAAATCAGAAAGTATCGATTTTACATTTGTCAGTCACGAATGCATTAGTTTACTTATCGATGAAAACAACTCGATTAGTTATATCGAAAAATATAAAAGAAGGTTAGGGAAGAGAAAGAATGCACAAGAAATTATACTCGTTCACCCTTTTCAAGAGCTACATCCAGCTTAAATTTGTAACACTAATCGCATCATAATAACACTAATTGAACAAGTTTTTACAAGAACCCCTATTCTAAAGATAATCTAAACCAAAATGATGAAATCCTAAACACTATAGAATTCAATCAAAACTAGGTAAGACACAATTCAGAATTCACTATTGCAGATCCTTTTCTTAATTCTTCCTAAAACTGAATTCTTCAATGAGTTTGTGAATGAGATCTTTTTCATAATTCTCTCTTCTCACTTGGATCTTCCAAGTGGCTTGTATTTATACAGAATGAGGGACTGACTCTAAGAGTTCATATTCAGTCCTAACTTACTGGAAGAGTCTGGAAGAAAGTAGTCGCCTAAACATCAAACAGCTTAGCTTAATTCATTAAAACACATTCCAAGCATATTTCCTCGTATTAATAAAAATAGCGTACTAATATATCAAATTAGATAACTAAACAAAGATAATCTGACATAAACTAAAAACTGCAGTAACGTCATTGAATCATCAAACATTGCAGCAACATCATCAAATCAAAATTATCAACATTAAGCTTGCATGTTTGAATTTGACCTTGTAAAAGAATCATTAGATACTTGGCTTGAGATATTATGAGAATATTATTTGATGTGATGATATATATATGTGTATATGTGTTAAGAATTATTTTTTATTTTATATTAAATGGTTTATACATGTAGAAATTTTATATTACCCATTTTTTGAATTATTTTTTCCAAGAAAATTGCTATTGAAATTGATATAGAACCTAAGTTTGATGAAAATGTTGAGAATGAAATTGTAAAATCTCTTCAAGAATCATTTAGAAGTGATTACTTTTTGTACATTGTAGATAAAACAATTACCATGCTTCAAAGTATATTTGAACAATTTAAAATATATGAAGATATTTTTTGTTTTTTATTTAGTGTGAAAAATTAGAGTCACTAGACTGTATACTTTTGGAAGAAAAATGCTTAAACCTTGAAAAATCTTTTGAAACATGATAATTTGTTGGATCTTGATGGATTGGATTTATTTTCAGAATTAAATATCTTAAAGGAAATTATAGGATTGGAAAATGATAAACCAATTGACATTCATAATTATATAAAAAATAGATTCTTTTCCAAGTGTATATATAGCTTATAAATGTTAACAATTCCAGTATTTGCCTCGAGCTTAAAGGAGTTTTCCAAAGCTAAACATAATAAAACTTATTTAAGATCAATAATGTCTCAACAAAGATTAAACGGATTGACATTATTATCTACTGAAAAAGAAATGTTAAATGAAATTAATTACGATAATTTAATAGATAATTTTGCATCACAAAAGTTTAAAAATAAATTTTAAATAAAATTATAATACATTTTAGCAAAAAACAATTATTAGTAAATATAAAGGTCTCATTTTTTAAATTTGTTTTAGGCCTACTAAAATCTTGAGCCGCCCTGTTAACATGTTCAAACAAAAATGAAAATAAAGCAAAGAAAACTTGATAAAAATGAAAAATTTCATTGATTACCTAAAAATAAAAGGAAATGAACTATATTTTCTATTACAAATAAAGATAAAACATTATTTATCCTTTTTACGTCTCTTCAAACATATGACATATACTTAGTGATTAATGATGAAAGGGTACTATACCATGAAGATAGTAATTAGTATATAATAGTCATTTTATGTTTAATATCTTAAACTTTTTATGTTTATTTGGACTCGCAACATTATATCTGGAGTTGGAGAGAACAAATGTAAATTTACGTGTGGTTTTATATGTACATCGATACAAAACATTATAATTTTTAAATTAAAAGGCATTGCTTTGCCTTGATGCATGCAAGCCCGACGTAAATCAAGCACCTTTTATTTAAAATGTTGTTGGTTTTGACTTGCAATCAAAACTTGAATTCAAAACTTGGACATTTCAGATTACTCACATATCTTAACCGGTCCAAAATACAAATCATGTAAGTATCAACTATCTTAAAAACCTAAACAACATAATACAAAAACTAACTAAAACAACTCAAATATCAACTAAATTATCTAATTATCATAAAAAGCTAAACAATTTAATACAAAAATTAACCAAATTTAGAAAACTAAGCATTATATCCTTTGAAAAGAAAAGTTTGTCCATCATTGTTAACTCTTTGGCAAGCGCACCAAATCGCTCAAGTAGTAACTTGAAAAATTCGAATATCGCTTCCCAAATGACTTGTGCAATACACGACAATATTTGCAATTGATAACTAAATAGACAAATAGTATTTCTATAATTTGTTTTGGTGTTTAAAAGAAATAAAATTGTACAAACAACAATAAAGTCTCTTTTGGTATTTTAACAAACACTTAGAAGGTGGTAAAGGTATAAAGTGATATGGAATATTAATGTTAGGGTTAGATTTCACCAAACCTCATTCTCATGCATACAAACTTAATCATGTTTTAATACAAGAATTATCAACTACTAATTTTTCAAGACGAGTCCAATCTACTATCATGGAACTGAATCCACCCTTCCTAACTAATAAGATATTTTAGACACGAAGTGTCACCCCGGTGCTTTTTGAAGATGTACATCCGTGTCAAGTACGCCTTAAAATCCCTCCATCTAAGAGCAATAATAGACAACACCTTCTTCCTCGCCGCAGTATTGAAAATGTCAAAATTTTGCTTTGAAAAATAAAAATGTTAAATGTAATAATTAAGTTACAATGTGTTGTAGAGATATGAAAATATTCGAATATCTAGCCACATGAGGTTGTCTCTCTCCTCAACATCGTCCCATGATGGAGTGATGATAGATATATGACGTTGAGCAAACACTCCTAAATAACTCTTAAACATATTAGTATTTCAGTTTGATGCATTGCCAAAATGAGGATCCACTAAATGTTCTGAAAAATAGAGAATAAATACATTATATTAATAATGTAACAACTAAATTAATAGAGAAACACCTATGAAGTTGGTATGCTTTCCGATTTCTCTTCATCATGATCACTTCAAATTGCATGAATGTCGTTGATTTCATTGTGGACAAGTGACACTAAATGTTCTACTTGAGAAAAACAATGTCTCAAATCCATTATATAGCTTGTATCACCGATTCCTTTATTTATTAAAGACGATGTAGCACTTCTAAGATATATTATTTTTATCAACCTAACAAAAACGTGAGATAAATTCGAACTAGTATGAGTTGCTTTAAAATTGATGTAAGGTGCAGATACACCTAGCAATAAAATTATGCAGGTACGTATAACTAAAGGGTAATTTGTTGACTAGTGTAACCCAAAAAAAGAATCAATTGTAACCGAAATTAGTTTTAGGCTCCGTTTCGAACAGAGCCAATCATACTTGTATAAATACTTGGTTTACATTTTAGTTTTAAAATAAATAAATAAATATAGATCATACATTCCAAAATAAAAACCTCACCGCTTAAGAAATCTTTTTTTGTTGCGCTCTTCTCTCTCTCGATTTTGTGTTCGTGTAGTGCGCTCCATCTAGAGTTGAAGCAGGATGTCCTGCAAAAAGAAGGAGGAGTTGTTAGAAGGAAGATAAAAGGAAGAAAAGCAAGTGCGTGTCTGTGTGTAAAAGGAATGTAGCTTGTGGTTGTGATCTACCTGGAGCGGTGAAAGATTGAAGGGAGAAGAAAGAGGAGACTTCGTGGTTGAAGAGAGAGAACAGAAAAAATGTGGTAGGTGACTCATAGTAAAAGAAGAAGGTTTGAAACAGAAGGTGTTTAAATATTTTAAATGATATATTTTAATTTATTATGTTTAAATTATTTCTAAATTTTAAATAATTATTTTTTAAAGTTTAATTATATAAAAAATACAAGATATAAGATGATGTGTATGATCATACATATATCTAAATGATTACTTTAATTTATTATAGTGTAGAAATAATAATAAAAAAATAAATTAGTAAAAAAAACTTTATTTTTATCATGTTAAAGTATAAATACATATTTAATTAATAGACACTAGATATAACATGATGTGTATTGTCATATATATATATATATTTTATATATATATATATATATATTTATATATATATATATATTTATATATATATATATATTTATATATATATATATATATATTTATATATATATATATATTTATATATATATATATATATTTATATATATATATATTATAAGGTACAAAATTACATTAAAAAAATACACATGATAATATATTTAATTAATAATTTCATATATCAAGATGAAGTAAAATACACCTATATATCAAATCTATTATCTAATTAAATATTAATACAGAATTTTTATAATTTATTATCACATCATAATTAATAAGATAAAAACTCAATACATTATATATTTTTTCATCAAGAGAAGAATCCTTAAGTCATAAATGCAAAATTAGGAAGGAAAGAACTAGACTTGTCAACCTATATAGTACTAACCGCTCAAGAACTTTGAATCCAATTCAACCATTAATATACTAAAAGCTAGGAAGATAACTCTTATTTAATGCAATCTACTCATTAATGAAAATATAATCATTGCAAAAACAAGTACCCGCTTGCACCCACAATAACAATTGGATATATGTATATATAATATGTTAAATATATGAAATGAGAAAAATACCTATAAGGACTTCCTTTCTTGACAAATCTTCAATAAGGCTTCTCTTAATGTTTCAATATTCTCCTATCTCCTTTCTTTGAGTCTTTTGTTCTCCTTAGAAAGAAGAAAAGAAATTGTGTTCTCTCTTTCTTTCAAGTTCTCTCCTTTAAGAAAACTTTTATCTCACTCTCTCAATGCTAGGTTTTTCTCTTTCTTTCTCAAAAAAATCAAAATCCCCCCTCTCTACTCTTGGTTTTTTCTCCTTCTTTCTTAAAAAAAATCAAAATCCCCTCCTCTACTCTAGCTTTTTACTCCTTCTTTTTCAAAAGAATGAAAATCTCCTTCTCTATACTCTAGGTTTTTCTCCTTCTTTCTCAAAAAAAAATCCAAATCCCCTTCTCTCTACTCTTGTATCCCTATTTATATGAGTTGGGTGAAGAGAGAGAAATAAAATAAAATAAATAAAACACTAAAAAACTGAATATTTGAAAGTTAGTGGGATATAGGTAGTGGAGAAATATAAGGAGAATAAGTCTTCTTGAAAGAGTGGAAGTGTTAGACAAATGACATCAAGAGGGGGGGTGAATTGATGTGTTTTAAGATGTTTACCCTTTTTCGATATCCTTGATAACGTTAAACGGAGCGGAAGTAGTAAACAATATAAAAGGATAAGGAAAGAGAAAGACACAAAGATATATACTGGTTCGGGTATAGCCAACCCTACATCCAGTGCCCAGTCACCTCAATTTGAGAATGACTCCTCAAACACTATCTTTAGAAAATCAATTACAACCAATATTACAATTGAAACATGTAAAGGAAAATCCAAAGATCGAACACTCTCTTGAAACCCACAAGAGATGAAAACACCTCCCTTGAAAACTCGTAAGGGATGAAACACTACACCAACAATGGTGTTTACAGATAAACGAAAGAAATACAAGAACAGTATCACCTGGAAAGAGAGAATCCAAGACAATGGCACAGTCCGTCAGCTCCTTTCACAAGTGATAAAAAAATTGTTGTAGAACAGAGAGTGTAAACAAATATTTTTGTGCTCAAGCTAGCTCAGTGTCTATCAACGTGGATTTTCCTCTTTATATAGGAAATAAAATCTGAGAACAACGCTCACGATATTAAAAACTATTTATGAAATCGCTCACACATTTAAAAATTTGTTTATGATATTTGAAAACGTAAGATCTCAGATAATAATTGAAAAACTTTCACGATTTAAATGCCAGTTTGTATTTCAAAATACTTTTTGAAAAAGCTGTTGCACATAATCAATTACGTTATGTCCATAATCGATTCTCGTGAGAATTTTAGAAAACTTTAAACAAAGACTGACATAATCGAATCGATATATACACAAAGACATAATCGAATCGACTACGTTGTAACCAAAATGATATTTCCAAAAAGATATTATCGAAATGATATAATCGAATCGATGTAAAAAGGTTTATTTGAAAAACACGACATAATCGATTGTGTTGAGACCATCGATTATGTTATATCCAAAATCGATCGATTAATAAAAACAGCTTTACCCATTAAAAAGATCACGAGTGAAAGAGTGCCGGATCCGTTGTTTGTTTCGGTTTCTCTTATTCCGTAATGATTCGACACTAACGCCTTTGATAAGAACTCCATCGATTCTTCATTTCTTCATTCTTCGATCTTGATCCGCTTACTTGAAAAATCATCAAAACTCGATATATTCTTCAAAGAGTGATGACTTGATACTCTTTGGTAACAGGAAGTTGTGAGAAATTGGAAGGTTTGGGAGAGTAAAAATCACCTAAAAAGGAGGAGAAAAAGAAAAATAAAAATAAAATAAAAAATTAAAACTAAAAAAGAATTTATGATATATTTAAATTACAAACTCTCTCCTTTTTATTTTAAATTATCATATTATTTTGTTATACGTACATATATGTTAAATAAAAAGAAAATATTTTTATTATAAAAAACATATTTTCTTATTATAAAATATTTCTATTTTATTATTATTTGTTTACTCATCTTTATTTTTATTTAATATTTTTTATTTTTCTTTATATTTTTAAGTTAAGTCTATTTCATTAGTTCCTATCTTTATTATTTTTCGAACGAAATAGAGTGTTGACACGACGGAGTAATTGATATATAGCAAATGGGTTGGAGAGAGAAAGGCATAGGGTTTTGTTAAATGAAGTGAACCTTCTTCTTGGTTCTTCTTTCTTCTTGTTTTTGTCTCCTATATGGCGCTTTAGCTTCTGTCACACCTTTATGGCAGAATTGCTCTTTTAATAAAAGTCATCTCATATTTTCGAAAAACTTACGATATTTTTCTGCTACTGTTACATTACTTCTTTCATAATTGTGCTCATAACACTTATGTAGTGTTTTTATTTTGAATTGATCTGTCTTCTATAATGGTTTTTCAAATTCTTCAACAAACCTATATGCAAAAAGATGAAAATACAGGAAAGAAAGAAAGATAGTGAAGACAATTTTCATTGATTATTTCAAAATAAAAAGAATGAATTATATCCTCTATTACAAACAGAGTTACAAACAGAGATAAAACATAGTTATCCTTTTCCTTTCACAATCAGTTCATCCTTAGGACCAAACATAAAGAGCTCATTTTTATTTTTGAGCAAACAGTTTCATGTCTGTTTGTCATGTTTCAGCGACTGATTTGCTTACGAACCCTTTTTCTCCTACCAATTTTGGGCCATTTAAAACCAAGCATAGAATCTAACAATACATTCACATACACTCTTTCTGGTAAGAATGTAATGTGTTTGAATTCACTTATTATCAATATCTGATTTGAACAATAATACATCAATACAATTCCTGATTTAATTTTAAGATAGTTTCTCTCCAGCCTTGTGAATCGAGTGACAAAGTCTCACATCTGTCAGGACTCTGACAAACAGCTGGAGCTAAGAATATAAAAGCAGAATATTTACACAATTCAAAGCATACCTTTCTCGGCCTTTTGGCTAAGATCAAGTGTAGTATCTGTTCTTATCAGTTTAATATCTGATATGTGGATCATTGATTCACGTGATATTAAATTAATTTTTTGAGGGAGAGGTTCCATTGGAGTAGCTTGCTACTTGGACTCTCAAGCATTGCCTTTGCTTTGCACTACTGCAAAGGCTTCTGGTGCATCCCACCTATATCAGTTTGAGAGTTTTTATGTTGTATTGTTAATATCTGTTATTACATAAGGTTGTTTTGTGTGATGCATCGGTGGTGATGCATCGGTGGGAGGGTTCTTGGTCACAATTACCTAAGGTTAAGCTTTTATGCTATTAATATCTTTCAGTTAGTGGTTCTTTACTCAACTGTTCAGATTTTTCCTCCTTATATCAGTTAATACTCTATTTCATTCTTGACTCCTTATATCAGTGATCTATCAGTATCAATCAATCTCCTTATATCAGTGATCAAGCAATGCTGTTTATTTAATCCTGACTGTAATGACTCCCTTTTATATCAATCCATACTTTCATACTAAGTGGCAACAACTTGAAGGGACAAAACCATTTTATGAAATGACAATAACAGGAAAACTTAGAAAAATCACATTTACTGAATTTTAATTAAAAAGTTAAGAAACTCTCAACTAAACTGGATTAATGGGCTCATCTTGTTCTGTTTTAGCTTCTACATGACAAACCCACCACTTTATATCAGAGCATAAAATACGAGTTATGATCCGTTCTGGTTTCCTCAAAATTAATCCAACTAATTATTCTATATTCTTCCAGCAAAAATAAAAGTGGCACAAACTCTTTGAATGTGTCAATGTTAAGATGCAAGCTGTCTTCTTATTTATGTTCCACACAGGTAAAAAAATGAAACAATAATATCTTTATAATTCTTTGACAAGGGTGTCAGCTTGCCGAGCTGAATTACAACAGCTTGTGACCCAAGTGGGGGCATAAAGATGATGGAACAGCACTGTGGTTTGATAGGTTGGGGTGTGGGTGCACTGAGTTGGCCTGCCTACTCCAAGTTAGGACTTGAGTCTGGGGACCTAAGTGAAGGCATGGATCTCTAGGGTCTTAGAGTGGAGGACACAGCGTGAGGCTGGTTTCACAGAGCAGCGATTACCTCCCAGTCCTGACAGTAGAGAGATCACAGGCTACTGCTTCCTCATCCTCTAAATGGCCTTGAAAGCCCAGTATGCTTGGACCATCATTTTTTAATATCTTTTTCAGCTTTTGATCAATTCAATATTTTATCTCAATTCTTACTTTTAATTATTCTTAAGTTTCACCATTTAATAACTTTGAAAATTTTAAGGAAATTCCACATTTAAACCAGCCATGAGTGTTTTTCTAGACTTAGGAAGAATATACTAGATCAATCATTTATGTAATCATAATATGAATAAGTTTGGAGCCTAAGGATTCCTAAAAATGATTTTTGAAAATAAAGGAATTAGTTTCGTATTTTGGATAAGAAATTTAATATTTTAATTTAGAAAATTATATATTTTCATTTGTATCCTTATTATGAAATGTCTCAATTAAATCCATATAAACTAGTATGAATTAGTAAAAGGTTTTGGTTTTACAAGTGTTTTGGAGATAACGAAAGTCTTGAAGGAAAAAAAGGAAAGTTAATTATTTTGGAATAGTTTTGGTCCATTATATTGTTTTCTAGATATTGGATTTTTAGATATCAGTCTTCTGTAAAAGATGGTTGAGGTATAAAATCTTCAGGCCAGCTAACATATTGTTATATTGTAGATGAGTAAATTTGTTGAAAATAGGTGTTATTGACTTTTTAGAAGATGTAGCTTGTTTAACTATGTTAGCTAGAGTAGTGGATGTGATTGAGTTAAATTGAGAAAGGGTCATATTGTATTAGATATTTTATATGTATATAGTGAAGGATTATATTGATATTTGTAGATGAATGTCAAAATCCTTGTTAAAAAAATTGGTAGAACATGGTTAAATATTTGGCAAGTGTATCAACTTTAATAATAAATTTGTTGTTGTTAAAAATTGAATATGTTAAATATTAAATTACTAATTTATCTAATTTTGAATAATTAAAAATAGATGAAATAACAAATATAAAAATTTAACAAAAATTTACTTAATATTAAAAATGCAAGAGGTTTGACTTCATATTATTTTTATAGTTTTTTACTATTTTATATTGATACAAGAATTATCATTACCTACTTGAGTTTATTAAGAGTTGTTTACCTCTTAATTCCTTAGGTAAGTAAATATATTTCCTGAATCCTAATCCCAATTTCTTAGGCTAATTAGGAAATTCAAAAGAATCTTGAAGAACAATTATCACGTCAAATGCTCGCTCTCCCTAATTAGATATGTTTAATTTCTTAATTGTGACAAAACCTAATTTATTACTTTTATAATTTCAAACAATCCTCGCTCTCCCTAATGTGAAATTGTTCATTCAACTAAGTTATTATAAAGTCTTCTCTCAATCATCTATATTTAAAGCAAGTGTTGTATTCACTTAAAATGAATAATAAAAAGATAATTAATAACATCATGAGTTCATCCAGTTGATTGCCAAATTGAAAAATATTAATGTACTAATAAATAATAATAATAATAATAATATTAAACATTGTAACTATTATTATTATTATTATGATTATTTTTATTATTATAATTGTTGTTAAATTTTATTGTCATTATTGTTATAGTTATTAAAGCAAGTTAAAAAGATCTAATTTCTTGGTAAAGAAGTTTTATACTAAACAAAGTATAAAAGTCTCACAATTTTTACTATTCAACGTAAAAGGATAACGCATTTTCTATTCCATTAAACAGAAAAATTGAATTATTTTTATTTTGTATTTATTATAATAGGTATGAGAAAAAGTTAAATGTTGAAAAAAATTCTTTTTCATGGATAGATTTAAAGCAGTGGAAAAGTGTGAATTTGAAGAAAAAGAAAACAAATGATAATGTTGTTTCTTTTAAAGAAAAGATAGTAAAAAGAGAAAAAAAAAAATTTATGAAAATTTGTGAATGATTTGATTAATATAATAAATAAAAATTATTTTTTAATTAAAAATATTATAATATAACTATTTACTTATTATTATTATTACTAATTTTTTATTTTATTATCAATATTATTATATAAATTTATTTATATTATTATTATTATTGTTATTTATTTTAATATTTATAATCATTATATAAATTTTTAAACATTTATTATATAATATAAATATAATTAACTATATTATAAAATATTTTTATTACTTTTAAATTTTAATTTATTTAATAATATTTTAATTTATTTAATAATATTTTAATTTATTATTATTAATTTTTATTCAATATTATTATTAATATTTTTTATTTTATTATTAATATTATTATGTAAATTTATTAATGTTAATATTATTATATAAATTTATTTATATTAATAATATTATTTATTACTATTTAAATTTATTTTTGTTATTAAATTTTTATTTAAAATAACTTTTAAATATTATTTTATAATTTTTTATTTATTATATAATATATTAAAATTAATTATATTATAATATGATTTTTTTATATGTCATAATAATATATAATCGAGTAGTATATCCACAATCAATTATATTATATCCCTAATCAAATATATTATATTCTTAATCGATTTTGTATTTATATTATAACTAATATAATCAATTTTTAAAATTTTAATTTTTTTATTTTAATTATTTAAATTATAATTTATCATATATTTAATTTTATTTATTTATTTTATTATTTTAAAAGTATAAATATTTATAAAATAAATAATAATTAATTAGATAATAATAATAATAATTTTTTAATATATTATGTTTTATTTAGTTTGAAAAAAAAAACGTATAATCGATTATGTTTGAAAATATAATCGATTAATTGTATCTTTCTTCGTAAATCTCTTCAAAATAGAAAAAAAAGTTTTATGCATGAATTTTTCTTGTTTTTTGTGTTTTTAATATTTATGTGCTTCGTTTTTTCAACTTTTTCTGATATTTTTCTTTTTTCGCATTTCCGTTCTTAAAGGAACACTGCATTAAAGTAGAGATACATGTATAAGTTCCCAAATAACAATATTTTAAAAAAAATACTAAATAATGTTTCAATTTATTTATTTACAAAAATGAACTAGTGTAATTTTTATCACATTTATCAAAATAGATAATTTTTTTAAAAATTATGTAAATGAGTAAGTCGTTTTTTTAATGTCCAACTTATGATTAAATTTTTTTAATGTCTAACTTACGAGTAAATTTTTTTAATGTTCAACTTATGATTAAATTTTTTTAATGTCCAACTTATGATTAATTGAAAATGCAACCACGAACAATAGGCCCTAACATAAGTTATACTGAAATTGAAAATTTATTACAGTTACGATTCTTTGAAAGTTTACTGTTGTCTTTTTTTATGTCTATTTTTTATTGAATCATCATCTCTATTTGTTTTTTCTTTAGTTTTTACCTTTTGGTCAATCAGATTATTAAGATAAGGATTTCAATGAGATGTGTTTCCTCTTATGCTTATTTGGTGTTTTTGTTTTGTATTGATATAGTTTATTATAGTCTTCTAGAGTCATTTTTCAAAGTCTTTGTATGGATATAGATTACAATAGTTGTTTTTCAAAGTCTTTAACAAACAAGCACGAATTTGTACAAAAATAAAATAGAGTTTTGAATTGCTGTTTCTCAAATTCTTTAACATGCAAGACCCACTTAATGCTTAACTAAGTAAAACAACTTTAGACTCCAAAAAAAAAAGTCTTGAATTTTTTTAGTAATAATATATTTCTATTAAATTAATTATGAAATTATATTTAAAAATAAAATTTAATTAAAATATTATAAGTATTTGTTAATTTTTATTGATACTAAAAATGATATTTAATTAACAATTTTTTTACTTAATTATAATTTTTTTTACAAAAAAAGATTTATTAGTTAATACTAATAGTTAAAAAAGCTCGAAAGCATTTTCTATCTCTATTATCTTACCAGTTGGTTTCTATCTTATTATTTTCTCTCTCTCTGACTTCTCTTTCCAACCCTAACTCTAGAGAAGCTCTGAATTCTCTCTTCCAAATTTGCATGTCCAATCACCTCTTTCAAAATCAAAGTTCACAACTCTAATATAGAGAGGGAGAAAAATATTTCTACCCAATAAACTTCAGTTTCAAGTAAGTTTTGTCTCTCTCCGTATTTCCTTTTTTTCTATTCCTCTGTTCTTGAGGGTTAAGTGTTAGAATCAGAGAGATATCAAGAAGGGAGGGGATAAATTGATATCGTATTTTATCCCAAATCTATAAAGTATCAGATTTTACATTTGCTGTCAGGAACAAATTAGTTTACTTATTGATGAAAACAGCTGATTAGTTATATCAGAAAATTATAAAAGAAGGTTAGGGAAGAGAAAGAATGCACAAGAAATTATACTTGGTTCACCCTTTTTCAAGAGCTACGTCCAGTTTAAATCTGTAACTAACATGTCACAATAACACTAATTGAACAAGTCTTTACAAGAACCCCTCTTCTAAAGACAATCTAAACCAAAATGATGAAATCCTAAACACTATAGAATTCAATCAAAACTAGACTCACTCCAAGTCTACAGTGATCTCCCCAATCACAGAAATACAAATTTAGAAAATATATTAAACTATCCCAAACTAGGTAAGACACAATTCAAAATTCACTATTGCATATCCTTTTCTTGACTCTTCCTAAAACTGAATTCTTCAATGAGTTTGTGAATGAGATATTTTTCGTAATTCTCTCTTCTCACTTGGATCTTCGAAGTGGCTTGTATTTATAGAGAATAAGAGACTGACTCCAACAACTGATATTCAATCCTTGTCAGAGTCTGAAAGAAAGTAGTTAGCTAAACATCAAACAATTAGCTTACACATTCTAAGCATATTTCCTGTATTAATGAAATAGCATACTAATATATCAAATTAGCTAATTAAACAAAGATAATCCGACATCAACTAAAAACTGCAGTGAATATCGGTGAATCATCAAACATTGCAACGAACATCATCAAATCAAAATTATCAACAAACTCCCCTATTTGATGATGGCAATCAACCTACAAGAACTTGTTAAAATCAAAGAGAATAGATGGAAGATTATCTCCCCTTTGACATTAGCAACAGGAAATTAATAATAAAGCGAGAATAAGTTGCAGATTATATTACTGCACTCAACAATTGTTTGTCAAAAAGCAAGATAAAACGAAACTATAGAAAAACAATTAAACAACAGATTTTAATCTTCATCTTCGTTATCATCATCATCACCTCATCATCATCATCATCATCATCATCATCCTCATCTTCATCAAGCATCCTCATCCATGGCAGCAGCAGTTCCAGAGTTCCTGCTAGCTTGAGCAGGAGAAGCAGAGGTTGATCCTCTGTTCCGTGTTTGCATCCTGCGAACTGGGGACTTGGAAGCATGGGTCTTCATTCTGGTTCTTAAGGATCTTCGTAGTCTCTCAACAACATTTACTAAAGGAGTATTTGAATCATCATCACTCTCAATCACGAAGTAGTCATTAGAAGACATTTTGTTATAGAATAGTAGAGAAAATATGATGCACAGGGAGTGTGTGTATAATGCGGAAGAAGCAAATTAATAGGGAAGGTTGAATAGATTGGTTAGGAAAAGCAAAATAAATGTGAGATTTTGAACAAATATGCACTCAAACTAGATGTTAGTAGTCAACTGTCAGAAATACAAAAGGAATATATTGAAAAAATGGAAATTCAATTTTAGAAAATTAGTAAAGCTTTCTCACATATATCTAGAAGTGTCTATGCTCTATCAGTGGGACCGAGTATGAAATTTTGGGACAAACAGATTTAGTTCGGATAGAATTGGAAGAATTAAACTAATTAGTTTGAATATCCAATCAAATCAGATGTATTAAAATAAAATCAGTCAACTAGTCAAAGAAATTAACAGGCTAAACTGACAACAATTATAGCAGTGTGTCAATTAAATGAAATAAGTCAGCTATTTCAAAAGAATTAACAAACTATATTATACAGCAGTAGAACATTTTAAGACAGATTCTTAATGTTTAAGATTCCTAATTCATTTCTTAATTTGAAAAACCTGTCACGACCTAATGGTTTAGTGAAAATATCAGCTAGTTGGTCATTTGTTGAAACAAATTCAATCCTACAATCTTTCTTCTCAATATGATCTCTTATGAAGTGATGCCTAATTTCAATATGCTTTGTTCTAGAATGTTGAATGAGATTTTTTGTTAGATTTATAGCACTTGTGTTGTTGCAAAAAATAGGAACATCAGATAAATGCAAATCAAAATTAGATAACTGTTGTTTTAACCAAAGAATTTGTGTAAGGCAACTTCCAAGCAACAATGTATTCAGCTTCTCATCATTGATAATGCAACACAGTGCTTTCTTCTTGTTGGTCCAGGATATCAAGCAATTTATAAAGAGATGGCATGTTCCACTTGTGCTCTTTCTATCTAATTTGCAACCTGCAAAATCAGAATCTGTATATCCTATTAAATTCAGTTCATTACCAGTGGAGTACCATGGTCCAACATTTTCACTGTTCCTTTCGAGATACTTGAGAATTCATTTTGCAAGCGGTGAAATGTGATTCTTTTGGATTGGCTTGAAATTTTGCACATAAGCATACAACAAACATGATATCTAGTCTGTTGGTAGTTATATATAGAAAGGAACCAATTAATCCTCTGTACATGGTGGCATCAACTGATTTTCCTGTTTCATCCATGTCAAGATAACAATTAGAAGACATAGGAGTAGAGGCTTCTTTGCAGTTTTCCATATTAAATTTCTTCAACATCTCATTGCAGTACTTTGTTTGGTTGATGAATGTACCATTTGGCATTTGTTTAACCTGTAATCCTAAGAAAAAATTTAACTCTCCCATCATGGACATCTCAAATTCACCTTTCATAGTATCTACAAATTCTTGGCATAGAGATTGATTAGATGAACCAAAAATTATATCATCAACATAAATCTGCACTAATATGAGTTCATTATCAACTTTCTTAGTAAAAAGAGTTTTGTCAATAACTCTCTTTAAAGCCTTGTGATATAAGGAAAGTTGTGTTAAATAAAGACGGAGAGGTAAAAACCAAGAGGGAGTGAATTGGGTTTTTAAACAAATTTTCTCTTTCAAATAAATTTTCAGGTTTTGAAAAACTTTCAAAAACTTGGATGTGAATTTTCCAATCCTTTGATTAACTTGTTGTTGGGATTAGCAATTGTAATAATGATCCACAATTAAGAGATAAAGAGAAGAGAAAGAACACAGAGATTTATACTTGGTTCGGATTAAGCCAATCCTACATCCGATTCCCAACCACCACAAATCAGTGATGATTTTCCCCACTATCTTTAATTGAAATTACAAACACCAATTCATGCAATAACAAATAAAGATAAGCGGAAACACCTCCTTAGACACACTAAGGATGATAACACCTCCTCGGACACACTCGAGGATGAAACCCACCTCTCTTGACACACAAGAGATGAACCACCTCCCTTAGAACCGAATCCAAGGGATGAATTTTTCCCTTACTGAAACAAGTAAAAGAATACACCTGAAATGTGCTTGGATAGAAAGCTTAAGCACAATGATCACCACTTCAAAGACTTGATCAAACTCGAAGAGAGCGAGGAAAGCGGCTTTGAAAAAAGCTAAGGCGCGAGAACACTTTGAATGTTTTGTGT
>CM059264.1:28351818-28357517 GCA_030347555.1 Lablab purpureus
AAGCCTCTTGGTGGTGCACCACGACACATGGCGGCTTGTGTGCTGTGAGTCAAAGTTTGCACCGGAGCGGTTTTGGGAAACATTTATGGCAATCAACTCCAAATGGTTTCCTAAGGCATGGGGCAAAGTGTTGGGGAAAAAGCAAAGCATCTTGGTGGTGTACCACGACACATACCGGCTTGTGTGCTGTGAGTCAAATTTTGCACCGAAGCGGTTTTGGGAAATATTGATGGCAATCAACTCCAAATGGTTCCGTAAGGCATGGGGGAAGGTTTTGGGGCAAAACCAAACCATCTTGGTCAAGTTGACTAGGTGGGTGATTTTTGTGGTGCACCACGACACATGCTGTTAAATAAAGACGACAATGTAAAAACCACGAGGGAGGTGAATTGGATTTAATAAACTCCAAATGGTTCCCTAAGGGCATGGGGAAAACGGCAAAACAAACATCTGGTGACTCAGCTGATTAAATCATCTGGTCACGGGCACATAGTGGCTGTGACTGGAATTTTCAGGAGGAAGAAAAGTTTTTCAAAAGTTGATGGCAATCAACTGAAATGGTTCCCTGAGGCATGGGGGAAGGTTTTGGCAAAATCAAAACCAGTCTTTGATCGAGTCAACGATGGGACATATTTGGTCACAGGAGGCACATCAGGAGTTGTGTAAATAACTGAATTTTTCAGAATCGTTTGGCGAAAAATCGTGGCAATCAACTCGAAAATGGTTCCTTGAGGCATGGGGGAAGGTTTTGGGCAAAACCAAAACATCTTTGAGTGAGATTGACTTGGGTGGGTCATTTTGTCGGTGCACGGCACATGCCGGACTTGTGTGCCTGTGATTGGATTTTCAGAAGGTTTTGGAAAAATTTTGATCGACAATCATTCTCCAAAATGGTTCGGTAAGACGTGGAAGGTTTCCGACAAACTAAAACCGTCTTGGTGGAGTTAACTTGATCACTCTCACTTTGCGTAGCAGGCACCCTGGGGCTTCTTGTGTAAATAACTGAATTTTCAGAGACATGATTCCAAAAGTGATGAAATCAACTCCAAAATGGTTCCCTTGAGGCCATGGGAAAGGTTTGGGCAAAACAAACCATATGGTGGAGTTGACTTGAGAATGGGATCACTTTTGTGGTGCACCGGCACATACCAAGGCTTGTGTAGTCGACTCAATTTTGCACCAGGAGTTTTCGGAAAAATTAGTGGCAATCAACTCGGATAGTTCCTCAGCATGGCAGGAGGTTTGGGCAAAACCAAACCATCTGGTGAGTTGACTTGGTGGGTAATTTTTGTGGTACACAGGCACATACGGCTTGTGTGCGTGACTAGAATATTTGGCATCTGGAGGGATTTTGGGGGAATATTGATGGCAAAAAACTCCAAATGAGCCCAGCTATGGCATGGAGAGAGGGTTTGGAACAAAGCCATGTCATCTGAAGTCTTAATTTTTCGAGTTTACCAAGTTTGTAGTTCAAGAAAATTAGTTGGAACTTGATGCCATGTCCAATGACAATGAAATTTGGTGGGCACTTTGGATATATTTTATGGGATTGAGTGAAAAAATCACTCAAAATTCGACCCTAGATACATTTTCCAGTTTTTTTTTACCAAATTTTGGACTTTTGGGTTTTTGGAAAATAAAATTCTCCCTTTCATAAAAATTCGGAAATTTGGGGAACAAGATATCATTTATAAGGATTATGGGGAAAGATTCGTGGATTCGGTATCAGTTCCAAGTTCTGGACTTATGTTTGCAATGGTGAAGCTATGGGCATATGTTCTGATGGTTCTCCAATTGGTACCTGCAAGATAAATTAATTCTAGTGACTAATTTTCCTAAACTTTCAGTTGCCTGCAGTGAATGGCGCTTGCCTTGACACTTTTGTAATATGTGGCTGGATGTGGCAGTGATCATGTTTAATACAGTTGTTATTTTGATGATGGATGCTACCATTTGGTTTGGTGGTTAGGATAATAATATGCTTGTCTCAAAGGGTTAAGACTTACAAGTGCATGTTGTCGTGTGGATTCATTAAGATATTGAAACTAGAATGTCTCATTAAATCAGTTATAGTTTTGTTAAATCGTATCTGATACTTCAAATCGCGGTAATTCTGAGCTAATTGATAAGACAAACAGGACTCTGGAGGGATAGTTTGGGTGAAAGGTCAACAAGGGCTGCTTGTTATTGGTGATTCACATGGGTGACTCTAACAAGGATGACCACGGCCTTTGTGCCGCGGTGGTGAATTTGCTGCCTATGGACTTCAAAATGGTCAGACCTCAGCCTACATGGTGGTCATCAACAATGGCGGGAGATAGGTTCAATTTGGGGAGGAGCCTCGAGACAAGCTACACATCCAAGGAAGGCAAGGCGCGCAAATTACAATTGTAGACACAGAGGTGTAGTTGACAATAAATAACAATACCGGGGCTCATTGAGTCTAGGTAATTGAATGAGTTGCAGTGTAAATCCATTCAAAGAATAGTGGAGGCAAGTCTAGTGCCAGCGGTAATTCAGTCCAATAGCATATATTAAGTTGTTGAGGTTAAAAGCTTGGTAGTTTGGACCTGGCAACGTGGAATAAATTCCGCCCCTCATATCAGGTAACTGGGTGCCTTATCCTGGCGTGACTTCCTTGGCCTAATTCAGGTTGGTGCTAAATCCTATTACTTGGAGAATTAGAGTGCCTAAAGCAACCTCCGGCTACAAATTCATTACATGGGATAACGCCACATGATTCTAATCCTTTTGTGTTGGCCTTCGAGGGATAAAATTAATGATTAAGGGGGACAGTTGAGAGGGCATTGCAATATTAGTAGTCAAGAAGGTGAAGATGTTGGATTTATGAACGAACAACTGCGAAAGCATTTTGCCAATATTCATTAATCAAGACAAAAGTTGGGCTGAAACGGTAGAATCCCGCCTAGTCTGAGAACATAACGATGGCTAACGATTCAGCAAATGTGCTTTTTTTTGACTAGCTGGCACCTTGAGGAAATCAAAGTCTTTAACTCCTAAGGGGGAGTATGGTCAGAGGCTGACTAAAGGAATTGACGGAAGGCACCACAGGAGTGAGCCTCCAGCTCATTTGACTAAACAGGGAAACTTGCTAGGTCAAGACATCATCTGGATTGACAGGGCTGAGAGCTATTTCTTGGTCTCTGGGTGGTAGTGGCATGGCGCGTTCTAGTTGGTGACAATTTGTCTGGTAGCTGCCATTCGCAACGGACCTCGGCCTCCTAAATGGCTATGGGAGGTAACCCTCACGGCCAAGCTTGATAAAGGGACTATGGGCTTTGGCACGGAAGAGTTTGAGGCAATCAAGGTCTGGTGCCCTTCCACAATGTTATTGGCAGGCCCATGCTCCTGATGTATTGGGCGATTCTATAGCCTGCAGGAGGCAGGTTCATATTTGAATTTTCCACAGTGATAGGGATAGGTGGCCTGCAATTGTCATTTCGAGGAGGAATTCCAAGTCACGGAGTTCACTGGGCTAATACTTGACTCCAATCCCACTCCCTTGTACACGGCAGATTCACTAGGATTAAAATAGCACGAATAAATGTTAAACCAGCGCAGTGAAGGTTCGGTGCCTCCGCGTGGTGGAGGTGCATGAACATTTGCTCATTTAGAGGAAGGAGAAGTCGTGAGCACAGGGTTTCTGTAGTGAACATCCGAAGGATCATTGGATGCCTTGAGTCACAATTGACCAGTGAATTTGTCTATATTTAAAGTTAGAGGACTAGGCTAGTACCATCCTTGTGTGTTAGAGGAGGGGTGGTGCCTGGGCAAGTGGCCTACTCTCTCTTGACAAACACTAACCCCAACAGCTTCAATCCATCAAGGAAATTTAAAGTTTAGTGCAATTCTAAGGCGCGTCTCATGAGTTTTTGTGTACGACATTTTGAGAATAACTCTCGCAATGAATATCTGGGCTCTTGCATGGATCCAAGCCGTAGTTGAATGCGATACTGGTGTGATTCGGGAATTGGGTGATTCTAGAGCTCTTTGGGCAAGTTGAGCCCGGAAGCCACTCGGTTTGAGGGCACAAGGCATATTTGATACTCACGCATAGCAGCATAATGTACATTGTCAGAGTGAAGTTGAGTTCCCCAGCTTTGTTCTGGTGGTTGGTTGAAGTAGGTCAAAGTGAGTTTGCCACGTCAAATGGTGGATGAGTAATGCTTAGAGACCAATTGCAATGTGCATGACTTTGGCATGTGGACTCAGTGGCCTATGCGTCTTTGGTAGAAATTCAAAGGCATTCTTTTCCAGGACCTAAGAGTAAGGGCAAGGACTTAGGTTCAGTTTAAGCATCTGGATAGGCAAAGGAAAAGAAACTAACAAGGATTCCCCTAGTGGCGCAAACAAAAGCCACCTAAGAATTGGTCGCCTTGGCGTTCGAATATTGTAGTTCTGGAGAAGCGGTCCTTAGTGGCTGGGAGGGTTGGAGCCAGGTTGTGCTCAGGACATGCTCGCACCCACGAGGCAAGGCTCTATTTGAGCGAGTCGGATTGTTGAAAATCCAGACCCCCGTGGGTGACAATCAGATCCAAGGCTGAATGGTAAGCGGAAGGGCGGATAGCGACAGAGTTGCTGCGAGGGAGGTGGGAGGGACTTTTGAAGAGAGTCAAAGAGTGCTTGAAGTAAGGGAGGGAAAAGGGTAAGGGCGATATGTGGTGGTCAATGTGAATACAGGTGGCTGGTTGATTGGGACATGACCGATGAGATTGGTCATGGCCCAACCGGGGGCTTGAATGTACTTAGATAAAAAGCCATTCATCGTTGTGATATGGACGCGGGTGTGCACTTTGTATGGTAGGTGTTGGCACAATCCAGGCTCCAGCATAACCATATGGGCTGCCATTGGGCCGTCTTGAACACGAACCAAGCCTGACATGTGTGGGTTACAAGGGTAGGTGAGGTCCCGGATTTCAGGCAAAGCAATTGGGGAATACCCTTGTGGGTTTGCACGCGGACCCTAATCTTTTGGGAGGTTCAAGTGAGGCATACCTCTGTCGGGACCCGAAAGATGGTGGGACTATGCCTCTCACGGGCAAAGCAGGAGGAAACTCTGGTGGAGGCCGCAGGGCAATTGATCCCAAAGTGGTTCAACCTGACTTCAGGTGTAAGGAAGAGCTAATAAAGGGTACATAGCTGGTTTTTTCCCTCAGAAGTTTGCTACAGATCGCTCAGAGCACGGGGAGTTTTCTGAGGGTGAAGCCAATGATTGAGAGGCATGAGAGGCGACGCCCTGGACCTATTATAAAAATTTAGAATGGGTTAAATGGCAACTGCTCTCTGGCAAATCCCCATGAATTGAGAGAGCTGCAGAGCTGGGCCATTTTTGGTGGCAAAGCGTAACGATGCAATGAGCGAAATTAGATTAAATAGTGCCAATCCGTAACCTAGACCCAAAGGGTGTCTGCAACTCAAATGAGATAAGGGCGTGGTTACATAAAAAGTGAAATGACTAAGGAGTGTAACAACTCACCTTACAGAGATCGACTCGCCTGAAAATGCATGGCGCTAAAGCGCACGACCTGTCCAGGTAGAGACAAGGGCAGCCCAAATAAGTGGGGAGAGGCGTGGGGTTAGGTCGAAATTACGAGTGTGAGCCAACGAGGCGATTGGACACAGTGTGGTTAGTAGTCCAAATATCTAATGAGAACTTTGAAGGCCGAAGAGGGAAAGGT
>CM059264.1:28357617-28365117 GCA_030347555.1 Lablab purpureus
CAAATTGATTCCAAGTAAAAAGATGGAAGAACTGGATAAGGAGATATTGAGACCTTCAGAAAGTATAGGTGAACATACCTGCTTGATACCATCAAGCAAATCCCGAGATATGCAAAATTCTCGAAGGAGCCGTGCACTCATAAGAGGAAAATGAAGGGCAATGAGAGAATCAGCATGGGCGAAATGTATCTGCTTTGATAGGTAAATCTATTCCGCAGATTCCTCGAAAATGTAAGGACCCGTGTACTTTCGCATACCTTGTGTTATAGTGGAATAACAAATTTGAAAATGCCATGCTTGATTTGGGTGCTTCTATAAATGTCATGCCTCCGTCTATATTTAAATCTCGTCTCTTGGACCTCTGCAACTCTACGGGTGTCGTGATACAGCTTGGCAAATAGAAGTGTTGCCCACCCTACAGAGTTTCATTGAGGATGTGTTAGTTCGGGTTGGTGAACTGATTTTTCCTGCTGATTTCTATGTGCTTGACATGGAGGACGGATTCTCCCATGGATCCGTGCCAATCATTTTTGGCGCACCATTTTTGAAAACAGCCCAACTAAGATTGATGTGTATGCCGGTACATTGTCCATGGAATTTGGTGATAGTATTGTCCATTTTAATATTCTTGATGCCATGAGACATCCATCTGAAGATCATTCTGTTTTTCGTGCTGAGATACTTGATGCTATTGTTGATGAGTATGTTTCTGATTTTCATTCTTTGCATGATAAGAAACATCATTTTCTATCCGATCCGTATACTTCTCTCAATAGCACTCGAATCGAATATATTTCGAATCTGGTTTCGAGTTTGAGCCTCGTTTCGATGTGTTGGGCTGTCACCGCACCTCTTGGCCTTAATTCTTTGTGAGTCGAATGCGCTAACCATGTTGCGGTGAAGTACACATGAATCTGACTTGCAGGTTGAGGTACATGTTGTGGAACCCTTAGTTCCTTCTACTGCTCAGCCATCTCGCATTCTAGACTTGAAACCTTTACCAGAAAACCTCAAGTATGCCTACTTAGAGGATGATCGAAGCCGCCAAGTGATCATTTCCACCTCCCTTGATGTCTGTTCAAGAGGTGAGGTTGTTGCATGTTCTTAAAAAGCATAAGAAAGCCATCGGTTGGACTCCTGGCGGACATTCCCGGTATCGCCCCATCCACATGTATGCACGGGATACTCTTAGAGGATCTGAGCTAAGCCAGTGAGGCAGCTCGCAGAGGCGACTCAACCCCGTCATTTTGGACGTAGTAAAGAAGGAGGTGACCAAGCTTCTTCAGGCTGGGATAATTTATCCTATATCCGATAGTCAGTGGGTGAGTCCGGTCCAAGTGGTCCCCAAGAAGACAGGCCTCACTGTTGTTAAAAATGAGAAGAATGAGCTCATTCCCACTAGAGTGTAAAACAGTTGGAGAGTCTGCATTGACTACCGAAGGTTGAATCAAGCAACACGGAAAGATCATTTTCCGCCGCCCTTCATTGATCGGATGCTTGAGCGTCCCGATGTAAATCTCACTACTCGCTTTCTTGATGGTTTTTCCGGTTATTTTCAAATCCATATTGCTCATGAGGATCAAGAGAAAACCACATTCACCTGCCCCTTTGGCACTTTCGCCTATAGGAGGATGCCCTTTGGCTTATGCAATGCCCTTGGCACATTCCAGCGGTGCATGCTTAGTATCTTTTCTAATTTTCTTGAAAATTGCGAGAGGTGTTTATGGATGATTTCACTGTTTACTGATCCTCT
This sequence comes from Lablab purpureus, assembly GCA_030347555.1. Taxonomy (NCBI): domain Eukaryota; kingdom Viridiplantae; phylum Streptophyta; class Magnoliopsida; order Fabales; family Fabaceae; genus Lablab; species Lablab purpureus. The sequence continues at coordinate 28,359,371 of CM059264.1, forward strand.
TTGATGCATGCTTAGATAATTTGGATAGAGTGCTTAATAGATGCATTGAAACTGATCTTGTTCTGAATTTTGAAAAATGTCACTTCATGGTAGAACATGGTATAGTTTTAGGGCATATTATTTCTAGTAAGGGCATAGAAGTAGATCCTGCAAAAATATCTGTTATTTCACAATTGCCTTACCCCTCTTACGTGCGAGAGGTGCGATCTTTTCTTGGCCATGCAGGTTTCTACAGACGCTTCATCAAAGATTTCAGTAAGAAGGCCCTTCCACTGTCCAATCTGCTCCAGAAGGATGTTGACTTTGTTTTTTATGACAGGTGTAAATAGGCTTATGACTGCTTCAAGGAAGCATTGACCACCACTCCAATCATTCAGGCACCGGATTGGACACTCCCATTTGAGCTGATGTGTGATGCATCCAATTATGCATTGGGAGCTGTCCTGGCACAAAGGGTTGACAAGTTGCCTCGGGTGATATATTATGCTTCCAGGACTTTGGATGCTGCTCAAGCAAACTACACAACAACAGAGAAAGAGCTGCTTGCTATTGTTTTCACTCTTGATAAATTTAGATCATATTTGCTTGGTTCTCGTGTTATTGTTTATATCGACCATGCAACTCAAGTACCGCTAAAAAGGTCGAGTCAAAGCCCGGATTGATCGAGTGGATGCTCGCTCCAAGAATTTGATCTCGGATATCCGTGATGTGAGTGGAGCACGGAATTTGGTAGCGGACCATCTCAGCAGGATTGAAAGGGATGAGGATAATGCTGACGTCTTGCCCATCCAGGACAATTTTCCTGATGAAAATTTGCTCACTTTCTCTTCTTTTTCTTCTGTTTCTACCACCCCTTGGTTTGCAAATATTGTTAATTTTTTAGTTGCTTCTGTTTTTCCTCCCTTAGCATCACGAGCTCAAATTGATAAAATTAAGAGTGATGCTAAGCATTATATTTGGGATGACCCCTATTTGTGGAAGTTATGCAACGACAGTGTAATCGTGAGATGTATTCCGGATCATGAGATTGACTTGGCTCTGCAGCTTTGTCACTCTTCTCGCACTGCGTGGCCATCTAGGCATTCGGAGGACAGCTCGCAAAGTGCTCGATTGTGGTTTATACTCGGCCCACCATCTTCGAGAGATGCGTGGAAGATTTGTAGCACTTGTGAGCAAAGTGTCAACGAGCAAGCAGGATCCCTTACATGGAGACAAGCAGATGCCTCAAGCAACCCATGTTGTTCGTGAGGTGTTGGATGTCCGGGGTATTGATTTCACGGGTCCCTTTCCTGTTTCTTTTGGTTTTTCCTACATTCTTTTAGTCGTTGATTATGTTTCGAAATGGGTGGAAGCCAAAGCCACCAGGACTAATGATGCTTGGGTTGTTGTGGATTTTGTTAGATCTCACCTATTTTGCAGGTTTGGAGTACCCAGAGCCATTGTTAGTGATCAAGGCACCCATTTCTGTAACAGATATATACAGGCTTTGCTCAAGAAGTATGGGGTGGTGCACATGAATTTCTACACCCTACCACCCCCAAACCAACGGCAAGCCGAAATTTCAAACAGGGAGATCAAGAGAATCTTAGAGAAGATTGTCCAACCCAACGAAAAGACTGAGTAACAGTGTTGGATGATGCTCTTTGGGCGCATAGGATCGCCTACAAAGCACCCATAGGGATGTCCCCTTATCGGGTTGTCTTTGGTAAGGCATGTCATTTACCCGTTGAGATTGAGCATCAGGCCTCATCGGGCTATGAAGACTTGCAATTTCTCCATAGATCAGCCGGTGAGGAAAGGCGGTTGCAACTAAATGAGCTTGATGAGATCCGCTAGAAGCCTCACGAGAATTCAAAATTCTACAAGGAAAAACCAAGAAGTTCCATGACGACTTGATAGCTAGAAAGGATTTCATGGTTGGCCGTAAAGTTCTGTTATACAATTCTCGGCTCGGACTCATGGGTGGTAAGTTACGATCAAAGTGGATTGGACCTTTTGTTGTTACTAATGTTTATCCTTATGGTACAGTTGAGATCAAAAGTGAATCCACAGATAAGAGCTTTAAGGTCAACGGGCACCGTCTGAAGCCCTTTCCTCAGCAATCCTTCTTTGTTGGATGCAGTTGTGGAGGAGATGTCTCTACTTGACCCTGCTTCTCTCCCACCATGACTTAGGGAGTTTTCTTTTCCTTCTCCCTCTTTACTTTTTATTGCACTTGTCCGGATCTATTGATTGTTCCGATTTCTCGATCTTGCTTTGTGCCACATTGGGACAATGTGTAGTTTAAGTGTGGGGGGGAGACTGTTCTTTCTTTTTTAAGTCTTTCTTGTTGTTTTTTTTGTTAGTTTGAGTCTTTGTCGTGTGTACAGTTTCGCATATTTCCTTTTGATTTCTGGGTTTTGTTTAGGTTGTAGGCTCTTACTTCACTCTTGGATACGAGTTGCTTGATACTGTATGGATTGAAATCCTTATTTTTTTTTCTCTGCTTGGAACGATGATTATGAGGCTTGAGAGGTTGATTTAATTGTGACAGAAGTTATACCATGTGTGAGGATTTGAGCCACTATCTATTCTTTCTTGTGTGTTATGCCTCTTGATTGCTTGCACAGTTGCCTTGTCTTGACTCTGTTTGATACTTCTTGGTTCACATGCATGTTTGGACATGATTAAGGCATTTATTCTCATAAGCCCTTGGCCAAATAAGCTTACCCTGAATTAATTCCTTTCTTAACCCCTGTTGAGCCTGCATTCCCTGTTTTTTTTTTGTTTGAAGCTCATTACAAGCCTTAAGTGAAAAATGTTGGCATATTTCAAGTCCAGAGTTTTATGGAGACCTACAGTTTTGATGATGAAGTTTTTAGGAAGTTTCAATCAACATTAAAGACTTGTGCCATCTCACAAAGGAAGGTTGCTTGATAAGAAAGGAAAGGCATAAAGAGCATTCAAAGCTTTCAAGAGAGAAGATTGATGAAGATTTTATCAAGAGCTGAAGGATCAAAGGTAGAAGGTTCTGTTTTGGGTGTTGGATAAAAAGAGTAAGTCATAAATCCCATTCAAGACCTTCCCAAACAAGAGAGCAAGGTGTTTTCTCGCAAAAACGTTTTTCTACGCTTTTAATCGATTACCATACGTAGATAATCGATTATTTAACTTAAAATTTGAATAAAAAATGTTTAACGAGCAAAATAATCGATTAAGTGTCTTTGATAATCGATTATATTGATTCTGGGTTAATATAATCGACTATGGCCTTAATCTAATCGATTAAATCAGACGATATTTGTTTTCCAGTTTTTAAACATGATATAATCGATTAAGCTTTTAATATAATCGATTAAATGAGTCGTTTTTGCAAAATTAATTCTAAATCAACCTAAGAATGGAAACTTTGGAGCATTTTTGAATTATAAAATGAAAGAGAATGTCTTAGGTTTAACACATCCGAACAAACACAAAATATTCAAAGTGTTTCTGCGCCTTAGCTTTTTCAAAGCCGCTTCCTCGCTTCTCTTCGCTTTGATCAAATATTTGGAAGTGGTGATCGATGTGCTTAAGCTTTCTATCCAAAGACATTTCGGTGTATTCTTTTACTGCTTTTCAGTAGAGGGAAAATTCATCCCTTGGATCTGTTCTAAGGGAGGTGTTTCATCTCTTGTGTGTCAAGAGAGGTGGGTTTCATCCTTAGTGTGTCTAAGGAGGTGTTTCATCCTTAGTGTGTCTAAGGAGGTGTTTCCGTTTATCTTTATTTGTTATTGCATGAATTGGTGTTTGTAATTTCAATTAAAGATAGTGAGGAAAATCATCACGGATTTGTGGTGGTTGGGAACTGGATGTAGGATTGGCTTAATCCGAACCAGTATAAATCTCTGTGTTCTTTCTCTTTCTCTTTATATCTTAATTGTGGATCATTATTACAATTGCTAATCCCAACAGCGTTAATCAAAGGATTAAGAAAGATTCACATCCAAGTTTTTGAAAGTTTTTCAAAACCTGAAAATTTATTTAAAAGAGAAAATTTCTTTAAAAACCCAATTCACCCGCCCTCTTGGTTTTTACACTGCCGTCTTTATTTAACAAAAAACCTATGATTACCTTAACCTTAGGGAATTTTTGGAGCTTTGGAATCATTTTGGGAATAAGTTCTTGAATAAGTGTGGGGGTGTGTCATTGGTTATTGTATTTTGGCTAGTTGGTTCTTCCTGTTGTACATATCTTAGCGTTTCATGATGGATTGTTTATTCACTCTGCTAAAAAAAAAAAAAAAAAAAAAAAAAAAAAAAAAAAAGAAGAAAAAGAAAAAGTGCTTTTGTTTGAGGCAAAGGAAAAGGAATGGTGTTAGAGGTTTATTAGAGGTTTTTGGGTTTGCTCTTATGCTTATTTCTTACTTATTCCCCATTGCTCCTCTAGTTCCTCTGGTTTGTAGCTACTTATCCTATATTTTATCCTCTACCTTGTCCTTGACCACATTACAACCCTGGAAAGACCTTATGATCCTTATGTGCATGTTTATTAGGTGTTGATTTTAGAGGCTTGCCAATTCTATCTGCTGCTTGTTTTTCATGAGTGCTTTGAGAGTATACAGTTACCTAGGCATTTGAGAGATACAATGATACAGTGCATCTTGTGAGATTCTGTTGCTTTTAATTCACCTCTTGATGCTGACTGATTGTCTTACCATGTTTTGGCATGTTTGGATGATTTCCATGAGTATCTAGTTTCTCCGATTCTTTGTGTGTTGGATGTTGTCTACTCCTTTCTCGTTCCCGTGATTAATTAAGGAGTGTGTAAATCTGTTTGTTTTCTTGTGTGTCTTCTTATTTCTGTTTCTTCCTGTTGTGTCTCTCTCTTTGATATCTTTGGAGTTTTTCCTTACTTTGAACTTTGATTTTGCCCAGGAGTGCAAAAGGCTAAGTGTGGGGGAATTTGATGAGTCATTATTTTCCCTTATTTTCTTACTTTCTGTACTTGTTTTCATCTCTGATTTGTGCTTAATTGTTTATATTTTGTACTAATTTCTATTAGGGCTATAATTGGACCATAAATTCATATTTTAATTAATTTGAATTTTCTAAGTTTAACTATTCCAATTTTTATTTTCAGGGCAGTTTAAAATTATTTTGGGCTTGGAATTAATTCATGGACTTCAAGAGGAGCTGCCACGTCACAACTTGGACCAGATATGTTTTTTTGGTTTTTGGGCCCAATGGGTCTAGGGTTTCGTGCCCATGCAGACGTGAGAGGGCAGCTACAAGTAGGGCAGCTGAGGGAGAGCGGAGGCAGCAACATAGAGTAGGAATTTAGGGTTACGTTTCTTTTCTAGAGAGACCAGTTTACGTTTTGTTTTTTTGGTTTTTATTCATAATTCGTCTACTGTTACAGAGTTCCATAATTCCAGTTTTCCGTTTTCTATTTCGTTTTCTATTTCGTTTTTTATTTCGTTTTCTATTTCGTTTTCTATTTTCTATTTACGTTTTCTGTTTTCTATTTACGTTTTCTGTTTTCTGAGTTAATGGAAGGCTAAAACCCCAGGGTAGGGCTCTTGGGCATGCTGCACTCACTGATGGAGGTTCTTGTGCGTTTTTTGTGCTCGTACGTTTGATTCTCCTCTGTGAAGCCTCTGTTCTGGAGGATGCTTAATCCCTTGGAAGGAGACCTTACAAGGTTCACGTTTGCTTAATTCGTGTAGGGAAGTCTCGGGTTAACTTTCGCTTAGTTGGTTAATCTAGACTGAACAAGGATTAAACGGA
>CM059264.1:28375117-28382617 GCA_030347555.1 Lablab purpureus
GTTGACTCGGTGGGTCATTTTTGTGGTGCACCACGGCACATGCCGGCTTGTGTGTCGTGACTCAAATTTTGGACCGGAGCGGTTTTGGGAAATATTAATGGCAAATGGTTCCCTAAGCCATGGGGGAAGGTTTTGGGGCAAAACCAAACCATCTTGGTGGAGTTGACTCGGTGGGATATTTTTGTGGTGCACCACGGCACATGCCGTCTTGTGTGCCGTCGCTCAAATTTTGCACCGTAGCGGTTTTTGGAAATATTGATGGCAATCAACTCCAAATGGTTCCCTAAGGCATCGGGGAAGGTTTTGGGGTAAAACCCAACCATCTTGGTGGAGTTGACTCGGTGAGTTATTTTTGTGGTGCACCACGGCACATGCTGGCTTGTGTGCCGTGACTCAAATTTTGCACCGGAGCGATTTTGGGAAAAATTGGTGGAATTCAAATCCAAATGGTTCACTAAGGCTTAGGGGAAGCTTTTCGGGGCAAAACCAAACCATCTTGGTGGAGTTGCTCGGTGGGTTATTTTTGTGGTGCACCACAGCACATGCCGGCTTGTGTGTCGTGACTCAAATTTTGCAGCGGAGCGGTTTTGGGAAATATTGATGGCAATCAACTCCAAATGGATCCCTAAGGCATTGGGGAAGGTTTTGGGGCAACACCAAACCATCTTTGTGGAGTTGACTCGGTGGGACATTTTTGTGGTGCACCACGGCACATGCCAGCTTGTGTGTCGTGACTCAAATTTTGCACCGGAGCGGTTTTGGGAAATATTGATGGCAATCAACTCCAAATGGTTCCCTAAGGCATGGGGGAAGGTTTTGGGGCAAAACCAAACCATCTTGTTAGAGTTGACTCGGTGGGTTATTTTTGTGGTGCACCACGGCACATGCCGGCTTGTGTGTCGTGACTCAAATTTAGCACCGAGGCTGTTTAGGGAAAAATTGATAAAAATCAACTCCAAATGGTTTCTTATGGGTTGGGGGAAGGTTTTGGGGCAAAACCAAACCATCCTGGTGGAGTTGACTCGGTGGGTTATTTTTGTGGTGCACCACGGCTCATGCCGGCTTGTGTGCCGTGACTCAAATTTTGCACCGGAACGGTTTTGGGAAATATTGATGGCAATCAACTCCAAATGGTTCCCTAAGGCATGGGGGAAGGTTTTGGGGCAAAACCAAACCATCTTGGTGGAGTTGACTCGGTGTGTTATTTTTGTGGTGCACCACGGCACATGCCGGCTTGTGTGTCGTGACTCAAATTTTGCACCGGAGCGGTTTTGGGAAATATTGATGGCAATCAACTCCGAATGGTTCCCTAAGGCAGGGGGGAAGATTTTGGGGCAAAACCAAACCATCTTGGTGCAGTTGACTCGGTGGGTTATTTTTGTGGTGCGCCACGGCACATGCCTTCTTGTGTGGCGTGACTCAAATTTTGCACCGGAGCGGTTTTGGGAAATATTGATGGCAATCAACTACAAATGGTTCCCTAAGGCATCGGGTGAGGTTTTTGGGCAAAACCAAACCATCTTAATGGAGTTGACTCGGTGGGTTATTTTTGTGGTGTACCACGGCACATGCCGGTTGTGTGCCGGGACTCAAATTTTGCACCGGAGCGGTTTTGGGAAATATTGCTGGCAATCAACTCCAAATGGTTCCCTAAGGCATGGGGGAAGGTTTTGAAGAAAAACCAAACCATCTTGGTGGAGTTGACTCGGTGGGTTATTTTCGTGGTGACCCACGACACATGCCGGCTTGTTTGTCGTGACTCAAATTTAGCACCGAGGCGGTTTTGTGAAAAATTGATGGCAATCAACTACAAATGGTTCCCTAAGGGTTGGGGGAAGGTTTTGGGGCAAAACCAAACCATCCTGGTGGAGTTGACTCGGTGGGTTATTTTTGTGGTGCACCATGGCTCATGCCGGCTTGTGTGCCGTGACTCAAATTTTGCACCGGAACGATTTTGGAAAATATTGATGGCAATCAACTCCAAATGGTTCTCTAAGGCATGGGCGAAGGTTTTGGGGCAAAACCAAACCATCTTGGTAGAGTTGACTCGGTGGGTTATTTTTGTGGTGCACCACGACACATGTCGGCTTGTGTGTCGTGACTCAAATTTTGCACCAGAGCGGTTTTGGGAAATATTTATCGCAATCAACAACAAATGGTTCCCCAAGGCATGGGGGAAGGTTTTGAAGAAAAACCAAACCATCTTGGTGGAGTTGACTTGGTGGGTTATTTTTGTGGTGCACCACGGCACATTCCGGCTTGTGTGCCGTGACTCAAGTTTTTCAACGGAGCGGGTTTGGGAAATATTGATGGCAATCAACTCCAAATTGTTCCCTAAGGCATGGGGGAAGGTTTTGGGCCAAAACCAAACCATCTTGGTGGAGTTGACTCGGTGAGTTATTTTTGTGGTGCACCACGGCACATGCCGGCTTGTGTGTCGTGACTCAAATTTTGAACCGTAGCGGTTTTGGGAAAAATAGATGGCAATCAAGTCCAAATGGTTCCCTAAGGCTTAGGGGAAGGTTTTGGGGCAAAACCAAACCATCTTGGTGGAGTTGACTTGGTGGGTTATTTTTGTGGTGCACCACGGACATGCCTGGCTTGTGTGTCGTGACTCAAAATTTGCACCGAACGGTTTTGGGAAATATTGGTGGCAATCAAATCCAAATGGTTCCCTAAGTCATGGGGGAAGGTTTTGGGGCAAAACCAAACCATCTTGGTTGAGTTGACTCGGTGGCTTGTTTTTGTGGTGCACCACGGAAAATGCCGGCTTGTGTGCCGTGACTCAAATTTTGCACTGGAGCGATTTTGGGAAATATTGATGGCAATCAACTCCAAATGGTTCCCTAAGGCATCGGGGAAGGTTTAGGGGCAAAACCAAACCATCTTGATGGAGTTGAGTCGGTGGGTTATTTTTGTGGTGCACCACGGCACATGGCGGCTTGTGTGGCGTGACTCAAATTTTGTAGCGGAGCGGTTTTGGGAAATATTAATTGCAATCAACTCCAAATGGTTCCCTAAGGCAGGGGTGAAGATTTTGGGGCAAAACCAAACCATCTTGGTGCAGTTGACTCGGTGGGTTATTTTTGTGGTGCACCACAGCACATGCCGGTTGTGTGCCGGGACTCAAATTTTGCACCGGAGCGGTTTTGGGAAATATTGATGGCAATGAACTCCGAATGGTTCCCTACGGCAGGGGGGAAGATTTTGGGGGCAAAACCAAACCATCTTGGTGTAGTTGACTCGGTGGGTTATTTTTGTGGTGCGCCACGGCACATGCCTTCTTGTGTGGCGTGACTCAAATTTTGCACCGGAGCGGTTTTGGGAAATATTGATGGCAATCAACTACAAATGGTTCCCTAAGGCATCGGGTGAGGTTTTTGGGCAAAACCAAACCATCTTAGTGGAGTTGACTCGGTGGGTTATTTTTGTGGTGTACCACGGCACATGCCGGTTGTGTGCCGGGACTCAAATTTTGCACCGGAGCGGTTTTGGGAAATATTGCTGGCAATCAACTCCAAATGGTTCCCTAAGGCATGGGGGAAGGTTTTGAAGAAAAACCAAACCATCTTGGTGGAGTTGACTCGGTGGGTTATTTTCGTGGTGACCCACGACACATGCCGGCTTGTTTGTCGTGACTCAAATTTAGCACCGAGGCGGTTTTGTGAAAAATTGATGGCAATCAACTACAAATGGTTCCCTAAGGGTTGGGGGAAGGTTTTGGGGCAAAACCAAACCATCCTGGTGGAGTTGACTCGGTGGGTTATTTTTGTGGTGCACCATGGCTCATGCCGGCTTGTGTGACGTGACTCAAATTTTGCACCGGAACGATTTTGGAAAATATTGATGGCAATCAACTCCAAATGGTTCTCTAAGGCATGGGGGAAGGTTTTGGGGCAAAACCAAACCATCTTGGTGGAGTTGACTCGGTGGGTTATTTTTGTGGTGCACCACGGCACATGTCGGCTTGTGTGTCGTGACTCAAATTTTGCACCAGAGCGGTTTTGGGAAATATTTATCGCAATCAACAACAAATGGTTCCCCAAGGCATGGGGGAGGGTTTTGAAGAAAAACCAAACCATCTTGGTGGAGTTGACTTGGTGGGTTATTTTTGTGGTGCACCACGGCACATTCCGGCTTGTGTGCCGTGACTCAAGTTTTTCAACGGAGCGGGTTTGAGAAATATTGATGGCAATCAACTCCAAATTGTTCCCTAACGCATGGGGGAAGGTTTTGGGCCAAAACCAAACCATCTTGGTGGAGTTGACTCGGTGAGTTATTTTTGTGGTGCACCACGGCACATGCCGGCTTGTGTGTCGTGACTCAAATTTTGAACCGTAGCGGTTTTGGGAAAAATAGATGGCAATCAAGTCCAAATGGTTCCCTAAGGCTTAGGGGAAGGTTTTGGGGCAAAACCAAACCATCTTGGTGGAGTTGACTTGGTGGGTTATTTTTGTGGTGCACCACGGCACATGCCGGCTTGTGTGTCGTGACTCAAAATTTGCACCGGAACGGTTTTGGGAAATATTGGTGGCAATCAAATCCAAATGGTTCCCTAAGTCATGGGGGAAGGTTTTGGGGCAAAACCAAACCATCTTGGTTGAGTTGACTCGGTGGCTTGTTTTTGTGGTGCACCACGGAAAATGCCGGCTTGTGTGCCGTGACTCAAATTTTGCACTGGAGCGATTTTGGGAAATATTGATGGCAATCAACTCCAAATGGTTCCCTAAGGCATCGGGGAAGGTTTAGGGGCAAAACCAAACCATCTTGATGGAGTTGAGTCGGTGGGTTATTTTTGTGGTGCACCACGGCACATGGCGGCTTGTGTGGCGTGACTCAAATTTTGCAGCGGAGCGGTTTTGGGAAATATTAATTGCAATCAACTCCAAATGGTTCCCTAAGGCAGGGGGGAAGATTTTGGGGCAAAACCAAACCATCTTGGTGCAGTTGACTCGGTGGGTTATTTTTGTGGTGCACCACAGACACATGCCGGTTGTGTGTCGGGACTCAAATTTTGCACCGAGCGGTTTTGGGAAATATTGATGGCAATGAACTCCGAATGGTTCCCTACGGCAGGGGGGAAGATTTTGGGGCAAAACCAAACCATCTTGGTGTAGTTGACTCGGTGGGTTATTTTTGTGGTGCGCCACGGCACATGCCTTCTTGTGTGGCGTGACTCAAATTTTGCACCGGAGCGGTTTTGGGAAATATTGATGGCAATCAACTACAAATGGTTCCCTAAGGCATCGGGTGAGGTTTTTGGGCAAAACCAAACCATCTTAGTGGAGTTGACTCGGTGGGTTATTTTTGTGGTGTACCACGGCACATGCCGGTTGTGTGCCGGGACTCAAATTTTGCACCGGAGCGGTTTTGGGAAACATTGGTGCAAATCAACTCCAAATGGTTCCCTAAGGCATGGGGGAAGGTTTTGAAGAAAAACCAAACCATCTTGGTGGAGTTGACTCGGTGGGTTATTTTCGTGGTGACCCACGACACATGCCGGCTTGTTTGTCGTGACTCAAATTTAGCACCGAGGCGGTTTTGTGAAAAATTGATGGCAATCAACTACAAATGGTTCCCTAAGGGTTGGGGGAAGGTTTTGGGGCAAAACCAAACCATCCTGGTGGAGTTGACTCGGTGGGTTATTTTTGTGGTGCACCATGGCTCATGCTGGCTTGTGTGCCGTGACTCAAATTTTGCACCGGAACGATTTTGGAAAATATTGATGGCAATCAACTCCAAATGGTTCTCTAAGGCATGGGGGAAGGTTTTGGGGCAAAACCAAACCATCTTGGTAGAGTTGACTCGGTGGGTTATTTTTGTGGTGCACCACGGCACATGTCGGCTTGTGTGTCGTGACTCAAATTTTGCAACAGAGCGGTTTTGGGAAATATTTATCGCAATCAACAACAAATGGTTCCCCAAGGCATGGGGGAAGGTTTTGAAGAAAAACCAAACCATCTTGGTGGAGTTGACTTTGTGGGTTATTTTTGTGGTGCACCACGGCACATTCCGGCTTGTGTGCCGTGACTCAAGTTTTTCAACGGAGCGGGTTTGGGAAATATTGATGGCAATCAACTCCAAATTGTTCCCTAAGGCATGGGGGAAGGTTTTGGGCCAAAACCAAACCATCTTGTTGGAGTTGACTTGGTGGGTTATTTTTGTGGTGCACCACGGCACATGCCGGCTTGTGTGTCGTGACTCAAAATTTGCACCGGAACGGTTTTGGGAAATATTGGTGGCAATCAAATCCAAATGGTTCCCTAAGTCATGGGGGAAGGTTTTGGGGCAAAACCAAACCATCTTAGTTGAGTTGACTCGGTGGCTTGTTTTTGTGGTGCACCACGGAAAATGCCGGCTTGTGTCCCGTGACTCAAATTTTGCACTGGAGCGATTTTGGGAAATATTGATGGCAATCAACTCCAAATGGTTCCCTAAGGCATCGGGGAAGGTTTAGGGGCAAAACCAAACCATCTTGATGGAGTTGAGTCGGTGGGTTATTTTTGTGGTGCACCACGGCACATGGCGGCTTGTGTGGCGTGACTCAAATTTTGCAGCGGAGCGGTTTTGGGAAATATTAATTGCAATCAACTCCAAATGGTTCCCTAAGGCAGGGGGGAAGATTTTGGGGCAAAACCAAACCATCTTGGTGCAGTTGACTCGGTGGGTTATTTTTGTGGTGCACCACAGCACATGCCGGTTGTGTGCCGGGACTCAAATTTTGCACCGGAGCGGTTTTGGGAAATATTGCTGGCAATCAACTCCAAATGGTTCCCTAAGGCATGGGGGAAGGTTTTGGGGCAAAACCAAACCATCTTGGTAGAGTTGACTTAGGGGGTCATTTTTGTGGTGCACCAAGGCACACGCCGGCTTGTGTGCCGTGAGTCAAATTTTTGCACCGGAGCGGTTTTTTGGAAAAATTGATTTCAATCAATTCCAAATGATTCCCTAAGGCATGTGGGAAGGGTTTGGGGCAAAACCAAACCATCTTGGTGGAGTTGACTCGGTAGGTTATTTTTGTGGTGCACTACGGCACATGCCGGCTTGTGTGTCGTGACTCAAATTTTGCACCAGAGCGGTTTTGGAAAATATTGATGGAAATCAACTCCAAATGGTTCCCTAAGGCATGGGGGAAGGTTTTGGGGCAAAACCAAAGCATCTTGGTGGAGTTGACTCGGGGGGTCATTTTTATGGTGCACCACGGCACATGCTGGCTTGTATGACGTGACTAAAATTTTTGCACCGGAGCGGTTTTCGGAAAAATTGATGGCAATCAACTCCAAATGGTTCCCAAAGGCATGGGGAAAGGTTTTTGGGCAAAACCAAACCATCTTGGTGGAGTTGACTCGGGGGTCATTTTTTAGGTGCACCACGGCACATGCCGGCTTGTATGTCGTGACTCAAATTTTTGCACCGGAGCGGTTTTGGGAAATATTGATGGCAATCAACTCCAAATGGTTCCCTAAGGCATGGGGGAAGGTTTTGGGGCAAAACAAAACC
>CM059264.1:28390117-28464912 GCA_030347555.1 Lablab purpureus
TAAGATCAACTCAAGATGGTGGGGTTAATATCTTTGATTCCATGAACTTGGTTCACAACAACATGCAAAACACTTGAAGTAGAATGCTAAGATTAACCGAAAATGGTGTTTTCATCTTTGATTCCATGCAAAATAACCATGATTCTGTTAGAAATCTTGAGAGGTTGAGAATTGAAGAAAAAATGAAAGAGAACTGTTGCATATGTCTTGAGGAACTTTCAATTGGATCAAGAGCAATTTGTATACCTCACCCATGTTCTCATATCTTTCATGAACACTGTATCACAAAATGGCTTAATGTCAATCACACATGTCCTTTGTGTCGTAGGAACATTTAGTTACAATATTTTTCAATCTACAATATTTGTATCTAGGTCTTGCAATGACAATTTCAAATCAATCTGTCCCTAATAATATCATATTGTTCTTTTGATGATAATAAATATTTGAGTTGACGATATTAAATATGAAAAACTTGATGTTATTGCTTTTTAAGAATACACAATAATAAAGATCGTGATTTAATATGTTATGGTTTTAATATGTTTTAGTGCAAAGTATGACCTTTTTGTTTAATAATAGAAGTGTAAAATATAATAATTAATATGTATTTTTTATTTTTTTAATAAATTGTATATACAAAATACATATTTGATTTTTTTTAATCAACAAAAAAAAACACATTTTGCTGTCTTTTGAGAAGGTGCTCTTTCATAATAAAACATATTCTTCATCTCATAATTTATAGGTTCTTTATTTGTCTTAATGATTGTTTTTTGGATGCCTTATAGTTTATATAGTTCTATGATTATGTTTATTGTACGAAACAAATAAGAACGAAAAAAATGTGGTTGTGTTAATATTATTAATTGAATTAGACTTCTCTTCTTTATCAATATGTTCATAATAGTAAAGAGAATGAATGAATACTTAAAAATATATAAAAATAAACATTCTTCTAAAAAAATGTTGCAACAAATAAATTGTCCTGCGAAATAAATTAAATTACAATTAAATTATGATATTTAAATTACTATACTAAATAATATATATATATATATAATTATAAACTACAACTTTTCATCTAATAATAAATAATTCTACCAATTACCATCATTCTATTCACTAATTTTTGGATTGTTTTCATAGAAAATCATTTTGATTTGCTAATTTAATCATATTATTAATTTAATATTGGTAGATACCTAATACTTAATTACTTATGTTGGTAATAAATTAATTATATATCGATAAGATTAAATTTTTCTATCATTATCATTTCATATTGAGTATTTTTAGTTAAAGATTTTAAATTATGATTATGTATATGATATATTAATTAAAGAGTAACTAACTATTCATTATGTAACTAACTATTTAGTGTTTTAGATAATTTGAATCTCGATAAATACGATTTCATCCAATTAGATCATATTACATTTAATTATATTAGTTCATATATGAGTATGTTTTATAAGATTTTGTTCAATTACATTTTATATACAGATAAGGTAATCATTTTTCATGTTTTGTATTGTTTTATTTAAGATTTTAAATAATTTGATAAAAGATATATTAATTAAATACACTTATATAGTATATATTTTTAGAAAATAAAATTAATAATGATGATATATAGTATATTGGGTAATTTTTAATGTGTTGTGCTATTAAAAAAATGTTAGTAATTTGTGATGTATTATTGAAAGAGGAATTATTTGTAGCATTTAGATATTTATTTTCATTTGTTTTCTTTAGTTTTAAAATTCAATTAACGATCAAATTGGAACAAGAAATGTGTACCAAAAAGAGAATTTTTATATATTTATTTTAGATAATAAGCGAATAATCATTCACTTACATTCTACAATTTAATTTAATCTTCTAAAATATTGTCTTTTCATTTCTTTATATTTTTCTTGAATTTATATAAGGTGTTTACTTTTATTTTATTCTCATGGATAAGATTAAATTTTCCATCGTTATAATTTCATTTTCAAATTTTGTACTTTTAATTTAATTTAATTTGATCATATCTATTTAATTAGATTAGTTTAGATATCATTATATTTTTCAAGATTTTATACTTTCATTTATTGCATATTTTATATAAAATTTAATCAAATTTTATTAATACTAATATATATATATATATATATATATTATATATTATATTATGAGTCATTCATTTCATTCTTTGTATAGTGAGAAAAAAATCTTCAAATTCCTTAATCAAAAGTTAAGTTGAATTCAAATTGATTTTATTTTAAGAGGTAGTTTCTCAGATCAAGGAACGTTCTTATTAAACAAGTACAATTTGATGTTTCATATCTTTCTAACCCCCTTCTAAGATGATTTTTTATTGTTTTTGTTTCATATGTTTTCACAAATTTTGTAATTTCTTTATTTTTGTTGGATTTTAACTCATGTTTGGTGTGTTCCTTTGTAGTTCATTATGACCATTTACGCAAAAAGATTAAAACAAGATAATTTATATAATCATAATTTAATTATCCAAATTCTAATTTAATTTCTGTTCTAGTAACACCAATGGAAATGTAATGATCAATTGTAGATGGTGGTTGTATAATTGATTTGATGTATTAGGACTCTTTTGATTTCAAACTTTTAAAGTTCTACATAACTTTTAAAACATTTTATTCTTTTATTAACACTCTTTTGATTTCAAACTTTTAAAAAGATAAATATGACACCATGTATCCATCGTTTCTCTCAAATAGAACAACAATAGAAAAGTATGTTTCAATTTTCCTATCTTTTGAGAATTAGTTGCGTAATAGAACAATTTCGAAAGGAAGTGAACAAAAATTAGTGATAATTTTGGTCAATTACAATAGATACATAAGAGTAAATTTTTCATCATTATTTCATATAGTTTATATTTCTTTTAAACGGTAAAGTATTTGATTAAGATATATTAATTAAAGAGTAACTAATTATTTACTACGCAACTAACTATTTAATGTTTTATTTTTATTATAATTATTTGAATCTGAATAATTATGATTTCATCAAATTATTTTAAATTTAATTTTATTATATCTTATTTAATTAGATTAATTTAAATATCTTTATGCTTTTTTAGATTTTATCTTTTCATTTATTTCATGTCACATCAAGATTTTATATTTTCATTTATTGCAATAAGATTTGGAGAATCGATGAGATAAAATGTCGAAAGACATTTTGAGATATTTACCTGAGTCCTCGGGACTTTAGATTTGGAACTCAGGGGCTTCGAAGATTTTCTCTTCGTGGACTTGGCGGGAATCGAAGAAGCCGCCTCAGGTCGAGACTGGGTTCCCTCATCATCTTTCTCCCAGTCTTCGGTTTGTTCAGGAAGTTTCTTCGGCTTGGCTGAAATACAAATCGAACATAAAGGTTAGTTACACACAAGGTACACATATCGATTAAGATAAGTGATAAGAATTCTCACCCCAAAGAGTGGGAGTCAAAATCCTTGTGTACTTAATGTGTTGCAACCATGTAGGTAGCTCGTTCTCTCGACAATTTAGGTAAGGGAAATAGGATAATCGAGAAACGGTTACGTTTGTTTTGGTATTTTCGTAATCGGCTCGATATAGCTCTTTTTCGGAACGAAGTTCTCTAACCCATTTGGGGTGAGTTAAGGGTTTAGCTACTCCAAAAGGTGCCGAGGGAAAAATCGGGAGGTTTTTAGGGCAATATTTTTCGAAAGTGGTTTTGCCTAAAGGGTTTATAACTTTAAAAGACTCTCGATTTTTATCTACCTTACGTCTAAGAGAACGAGCTACTACTAAAATGGTGGCCCTCAAATGTACAGGGTTATAACACTTTTGGTAAAAATTCTCGAATTTAATAATTTGAAGGCAGTGGGTCCATTTACCTTTCTTCGATTTGCTGGGATCCTGCACAAGAGATGGGGAGGTGGTTAATCTCGATAAAATAACATCAATACTAGCATGATTGGAGAAAAACCACCGAGTCCACCAATCGTGGAACTCTTGTGTGCAATAAAAGGCCGGCTCGAATGGATACGGCTCGAGGGTAAGCTTCTTCTTCGGGAGCACGACCTTCAACTCTTTTTGAAGAGTCTTCTCGGTAATGACAAGGTTGTGGAGATGAGGGTCACTTAACCGAGGAAATGGCAACATTTGGCAGAGGCCAAATTGCCTCGATAGCAGCTGTGGTTGGTAAGGAAAGAACTTGACGTCTTTCATCTGGAAACCTCTGACCATGATGTCCCATGCAAGAAAGTTCCTCCAGATATCGATAAGTTCTTATTGGGCGCCTGGTGTTGGAGCTGGAAATCGTTGACATAACCAGGTTGGCCCTTGGAGAGTGGTCTTGGAGAAAGGAGCTAAGTCTTCGAGACGGCTTCATCTTGCGGGGAAGCAAAGTAGTCAATCGAGCCCCTTCCAAGGGATATGTCGATGGTGCTTTGTCGGAAGGGGGGAGGATTCCCTCGAGTATTGAGTTCAACCACAGTTGAATAAACCAAATAGGCCCCGATAGATTGCCATTTGGCTTTGCTGCGTAAAGCGTGTCTGCGGCTTCATGAAAGGCGAAGTAGACGTGGGCCAGCAGAAGCTTTGCGAGACTAATCTGGGGCCTTCCTCGATGTAGTAGACATGCCAAATTGAACATGTTCGAGGAAATTTGGATTGAGCGGGGGCAAAAAACTTGTGTATGGAGCCAATACACAAGGAAAGCTACGTGCTCCGATTCCGACACAGCTGCATCGGGATCCTCATTGCAATGGTGCCCTAAGAAGTGGCCGTAAGCTTTCTGAGACCAATCGATCTCTGTTTCAAATTCGGAATCGATGGGGAATGCGGTAAGCGTGTAGACTTCCCCACCGGGTTTGAGCCCCGTTATTGCAGCGACATCGAGGAGCGTAGGCGAGAGTGGGCCACACGACAACTCTAAGGCATGCAAGTCCTTATTCCATAGATGGACTGCTGCTAGGAACATCGACATATCGAAGGATGATATGTCGAGTTTGCTGAGTTGAATAAGATCGAAAATTCCGATCCGCTTCCAATGATCGCTGTAAGTTGCCTCCACTCTCTTCAACCAATTTAAGTAATTGGTTCTTTTATTGGTCGGGCCGGTTCGATAGACTTTTGATGTAAGCTCCAAAAAATCGAGTCTGATCGATGCTCCGGTGATTAGTGATAATCCTTTGGGCGTGGAAGGAAAGAAGTCCTTGATAGAGTCCAAGGAAAAATTGGGCCGGTAAGGACCGACGAATGCAGAAGAGGTGCCAGAAAGGGAGAAGGGAAGAAGTACCTGAGAAGCCCAAAGCTTCTTCGTTTCCTCTTCCAACCCCGGGAAAGGGAGGTACTTAGCTCCGTTGAACTCAAGGAGCTCGGCGTCGGGGATGATGGTAACGTCAGATGAGGCCATTTGAGAGAATAAAGAGTGAGTATGGAGAAAGAAAGGAGATATTGAAGCTTCGCTGAAGTATGCACGAAGGGCGATGAGAGAACTGAAAAGGCAAGAGATTTTGAGACCTGGGTGCAAGTGTGAAGATGAAGGCTAAAGGTAGGGTTTTTATAAACCCTAAAGAGATAACGTCGCGGAGGGAAAAACAGAAAAGTTGTTTTTCTTAAATATTTGGTTGGGATTCGCGAAGGATTTTCTGAAACGATTTGACAGGGGTAGGTAAAGGGGTTTTTGCGGGAACCCCAAACGACGTCTCATTTAATGCCAAGTCAGAGATGTCAGGAATGTTTCATTTTGTTTCCTCGTACAAGATAATGATCGAATGTATGTGCATTCATGTCGATATTATCTTGGGGGCATCTGTTATCGATGGTGATTTAAATCGATAAATATCGAGAGTCATCAACATAGCTATCGAGACCGGCAGAATCCAGTGATAAAAGATCGAAGATATAAGCAAAGAGACTTAGTTGCGATTCAGTGATGAAGATGTGGTAAAAGATCGAAAGCACTGATGAAGATACGTGATTAGAGATCGAGAAAGCTGGGATAATCGAGGAACGTGAAGGATAGACATCGAGACATTTGGGGTATTTCCACGTCTTTCTTGTAAAAGGGAAAAATACGTGTATAAGAATTTAAGAGTGGGGAACGTGGGGAAAACCGTTTTTTAATGGTTATTTGTAATGAGATGGTATAAATAGACAGGGCAGGGAACATAATAGGGGTTAGACTTTTGTAAGTGAAAGCCAGAGAGCAAACGAGAGCAGAAATGGCGAAGCACTGCATAGTTCTAACGTTTTTAGCCTACGTTTTAGATTTCTTGCATTTGTGTTGGTTCTATCCCTGGTAATTAATAAAATTACTCCTTCCGCACTCATTTATTGTTTTCTTTGCATTTACTGCACATGGTAATGGGTTAGGATTGTTTATTTTCGCCACTAACGTTATTTAAGCTTTCTGCAAGTTCTTCAATTAAAAACCAAAAAGAAATTAAAAAGGATTATTGAAAGTGATAATCACTGCTAGCCTAAAAGTTATCCACAAATCGTATTTGCAAGTAGGTGATTAAACGTTAAGTTGACGTTCGATTCTATCGAACCAAAATTCATCGAAAACAATATGTTTTGTATATTATTGTTGTATTGAATGTAATGTGTGAAAAACCTTATTTTTTTGTATTGTTTATGATGTTTTTGTGTGAGGCCGAGTAGAGCCTGGGGTTGGTGCCCATAATCTACCGATATGTTTGTGTGTGGGGCCGAGTAGAGCCTGGGGTTGGTGCCCATAATCTACCGATACGTTTGTGTGGAGCCGAGTACAGCCTGGGGTTGGTGCCCATAATCTACCGATATGTTTGTGTGTGGGGCCGAGTAGAGCCTGGGGTTGGTGCCCATAATCTACCGATATGTTTGTGTGTGGAGTAGAGTAGAGCCTGGGTTGGTGCCCATAATCTACCGATATGTTTGTGTGTGGGGCGAGTAGAGCCTGGGGTTGGTGCCCATAATCTACCGAATATGTTTGTGTGTGGAGCCGAGTAGAGCCTCGGGTTGGTGTCCATAATCTACCGATATGTTTGTGTAGGGTAGAGTAGAGCCTGGGGTTGGTGCCCATAATCTACCGATATGTTTGTGTGTGGGGCGAGTAGAGCACTGGGGTTGGTGCCCATAATCTATCGATATGTTTGTGTGTGGGGCGTAGGACGTAGAGCCTCGGGTTGATGCCCAGTAATCTACTGGACGATATGTTTGTGTGTGGGGCCGAGTAGAGCCTGGGGTTGGTGCCCGTAATCTACCGATATGTTTGTGTGTGGGGCAGAGTAGAGCCTGGGGTTGGTGCCCGTAATCTACTGGATATGTTTGTGTGTGGGGTAGAGTAGAGCACAGGGTTGGTGCCCATAATCTACCGATATGTTTGTGTGTGGGGTCGAGTAGAGCCTGGGGTTGGTGCCCGTAATCTACCAGATATGTTTGTGTGTGGGTAGAGTAGAGCCTGGGGTTGGTGCCCATAATCTACCGGAAATATGTTTGTGTGGGGTCGAGTAGAGCCTGGGGTTGGTGCCCATAATCTCTGGAAATATGTTTGTGTGTGGGGCAGAGTAGAGCACGGGGTTGGTGCCCATAATCTAACGATATGTTTGTGTGTGGGAGCAGAGTAGAGCCTGGGGTTGGTGCCCATAATCTACCGATATGTTTGTGTGTGGGGCCGAGTAGAGCTTGGGGTTGGTGCCCATAATCTACCGATATGTTTGTGTGTGGGCCAGAGTAGAGCACGGGGTTGGTGCCCATAATCTACCGGATATGTTTGTGTTGGGCCGAGTAGAGCCTGGGGTTGGTGCCCATAATCTCGAAATATGTTTGTGTGTGGGGTAGAGTAGAGCACTGGGTTGGTGCCCATAATCTACCGAATATGTTTGTGTGTGGGGTCGAGTAGAGCACTGGGGTTGGTGCCCATAATCTACCGATATGTTTGTGTGTGGGGTCGAGTAGAGCACGGGGTTGGTGCCCATAATCTACTGGAATATGTTTGTGTGTGGGGTCGAGTAGAGCCTGGGGTTGGTGCCCATAATCTACCGATATGTTTGTGTGTGGGGCAGAGTAGAGCCTGGGGTTGGTGCCCATAATCTACCGATATGTTTGTGTTGGGGTCGAGTAGAGCCTGGGGTTGGTGCCCATAATCTACTGATATGTTTGTGTGTGGGGCCGAGTAGAGCCTGGGGTTGGTGCCCATAATCTACCGATATGTTTGTGTGTGGGGCCGAGTAGAGCCTGGGGTTGGTGCCCATAATCTACCGATATGTTTGTGTGTTGGGCCGAGTAGAGCCTGGGGTTGGTGCCCATAATCTACCGATATGTTTGTGTTGGGCCGAGTAGAGCCCGGGGTTGGTGCCCATAATCTACCGATATGTTTGTGTGTGGGGCCGAGTAGAGCCTGGGGTTGGTGCCCATAATCTACCGATATGTTTGTGTGTTGGGCCAGAGTAGAGCCTGGGGTTGGTGCCCATAATCTACCGATATGTTTGTGTGTGGGGTCGAGTAGAGCACGGGGTTGGTGCCCATAATCTACCGATATGTTTGTGTGTGGGGCCGAGTAGAGCACGGGGTTGGTGCCCATAATCTACCGATATGTTTGTGTGTGGGGCCGAGTAGAGCCTGGGGTTGGTGCCCATAATCTACCGATATGTTTGTGTGGGAGCCGAGTAGAGCACGGGGTTGGTGCCCATAATCTACTTATGTGTGTTAATGAGAATGTTGTGAGTATGTGTATTACATGATAATAGGATTTGTGTTGTTACTTTTCAATTATTAAAGATGCATTAAATTTTAAAGCATTTAAGTATGTTCTATGATGAATGTGCATGAGAATGATATGGTGATGAATACTACATGATGTTATTATTACGTGTTATTATATTTTTGAACGATTAGCTTACCCTACAATTGCCGATTGTTTGGCTGCGATGATCGTGTTTTGCTACACGGGAGCGAGATATCTTAATAGGTGAGCGAGATGCTTAGAGTCCCAGGATTATAGTGAAAGATGAAGTAGTAGTTATACACATATATTTATATATGTTTTTATTTCTTATAATAGAATTTTGTACTAGTAGAGATTCCACTTTGTATTGAATACAAATACAAATTTTAAATATAATGCGTTTTATTATCGGTTAATACAAGTTACATTTGCATACTAACTATGATAAAAGTAGCGATTTCTTGAGTCGTTACAATAATGGTATCGAGCGGTTCCTTCCTAGGATTGACCTAAGGGATTGGTTTGCCATGCTAGTTTGTTATAGATAGAGAAATCGATTGGATGTTTGCCAAATCTCAATTTCCTTGGAATGAGATTGTTGTTTTTAATAGATATAAACATATTAAGGAAGGAAGGAATCTGGATTAAGTAATGAGGGTGCACACTCATAATTAAATCGAGGATGAAGTATGGTCACTATTAGTATGTAGTTATGCCTTGTAGTGTTCATGGAGTACATGAACAAGATTTCTAGGTCATACCTAGATTAGTTTGTAGTGGTGTTTATAGATGAGATTACGAACTACTTTTGCTCATGTGAGGAGCATGAGGTATACACGAGAACAATGTTGGATATCTTGAGAAAAAGAAAGTTGTATGATAAATTGTCAAAGTATAAATTCTGGTTATTAGAAGTTCGGTTCTTGGAACCTGTAAATTTCAAGTTGAGAGAAATTTTGTAGATCCTACTAAAGTTAAGGCAGTGTTGTAGTGGGAACGCCCAGAGATAATGTTACCGATTAGGAACCTTATGCGGTTGGTTGGTTATCACATCACGTTTATAAAAAGATTTTCTAAGATCATGACTCTATTAACTCGGTTGACATGAAAGGATCAACCATTTGTATGGACCAACATAGGTAAGCGAGTTTCATAGAGTCTGAAACAAAGGTTGACTATAACCCTATGTTAGTAATTCTTAATTTGAGTAAACCCTTTGAGATTAGAATGATGCTTCCTATACTGGGATTAGGTTGTGTATTGATGCAAGAGAAGAAAATTTTTACTTTTGGATCTTATTAGTTAAAGGTACATGAAAAGAATTACCCTATCCACGATTTAGGACTAGTTGCAATTATCTTTGCCTTGAAGATCTGGAGACATTATTATGAATGGTGTATAGTTTGATGTGTTCAGTGACCACAAGAGCTTGAAGTATTTGTTTGATCGGAAGAAACTAAACATGAGACGAGAGAAGATGGATGGAGTTCCTAAAAGATTTTGACTTTTAGTTGAACTACCATGTAGGTAAAGTAAAATGTAGTTGTTGATCCCTTGAGTAGAAGGGTAGTACGAGTACCGACCATGACGATAAAGGAGCAGAAATTATTAGAGCAACTCAAAATAAAAACTAAAAATCTAAGCCTTGGGTTGGATATGATTCCTGCTCACACTAGTTGCAACATACACATTGTGACAAACAAATTCATGAAATAGATTGGAGAACAACATAGGATAGATCTTGAGTTAAAAAGTGGGTTTTGATCACATTGGAATAGATCGGGTGAAAGATTTCAAATTAAGAATGGATGGAGTGTTAAGGCCCAGAGACAAAGTTTGCATTCTAGTTGATCTAACACTAAAGAAAATGGTATTGGATGAAGGGTACAAGACTCGTCTCAGTATACATCCTGAGATGACTAAGATATACTAGGGTCTAAAGAAGTTCTTCTAGAGGTTGGTCATGAAGAATGATGTTGCTCAATACGTTGTTGCTCGTTTAACTTAGCAGAAGGCTAAGGTGGAGCATTAGAAACCGTGTAAGATATTACAACAGATGGAGATTCTCGAGTGAAATTGGGATAACATTGCTATGGGTTTTGTTATCCATCTGTCATGGCAATCATAGGGCATGATTCGATTTGGGTGATTGTAGATAAATTGATGAAGAGTGCTCACTTTTAGCTAGTTAACTTAAGGATTTTCCATGGCTATGTTGGCCTCGTTGTACATTAAAGAGATAGTATGATTGCATGGAGTTTTGTCTAGTATCATTTCGGATAGAGACCCTAGGTTCATCTTTAGATTTTAGTAGACACTACAAGAGGTGCTAAATACCAAGTTAAGATTGAGCTCGACCTACCATCCTTAGATAGGCGAGACAATTCGAGAGAAAATTATAATCACTAGAAAATTTGTTGAGATTTTGTGAAATGGATCATCTAGGAAGGCTGAGATGAAATCCTTCCTTTAGTGGAGTTCACTTATAACAACAACTATCATGCCAACATTGGGATAGAACCATATAAAGTATTATATGTATAGAAATACAAGACGCCTTTATCCTGGTATCATAATGGTGAACAAGTGTTAGTAAGACTCGAGTTGTTACAATTGACTACAAAGAAGAATTAAGAGATTCGGGAGAAAATGGTGACTGCTATGAGTAGGAAGAAATCATATAAAAAAAAAAAAATCGAAGACAAATGCTTTTGGAGTTTAATATGGGAGAATATGTTTTCCTAAGAGTAAAGTTTACTATAAGAGTTGGTCAAACTATAAAATCTAGGAAATTGACTATGAAATTCATTGAGCCATATCAAATTCTCACGGAAGATTGGTGCGAGTGGCTTATGAGTTGGCTTTGTCCCCTTATTTGGAAAATCTACATAACATTAAGGAAATAAGTGCATGATCCAGTCCATAGTTTGGAGTAAGACGATGTACAAATTAGAGAAGACCTATCTACAAAAATCAAGCCGTAAAAGTGATTAATTTTCGGATGAAGCAACTACGAGACAAAATGAATGACATGGGTTAGGTGGTGTAGAATGACCGGATGGGTAAATTACTTAGGAACTAAAGAACCAAATGAGAGAATCATATCCATTTATGTTTGTTGGTAAGTCAATTTTCGAGGACGAAAATTTTTAATGGTGGGAAGATTGTAACACCCCAATATTTTAAATTATAAAGATATCGGAATATAAACATATTATATTATAAAGATATTTTGTTATAAGGATATTAGATTGATAAAAATATTCGAGTTATAAAGATATTCAGATTATAAAAATATTATATTATAAAGATGTACAGATTATAAAAATATTAGATTATAAAGATAATACAATATATAAAAACAAAAGACTGGTTGGGTAGTTTGTTTTCACATACCTCCATTCTCTCTATTTTCTCTCCATTCTCTCTACATTTTCTCTAAGGTTTAAATACTGAAAACCCTAACGGTTTCTAGATCCACAATAAGCAATAGAAGGCTAACGAGTATAAGGAGGAGTTCTACCGATCGGTTTTGAGAATGGGTAAGTCTAGGTCCGTTTATTCTTAAGAATTTTCTTTTGGAAAGTTTATGGTCTTTGAAGATTTTTCTCAATAAATTCTCTTTGTGGGGAGATGCTTGTCCAGAATTTTGAGATAAAAGAGAAGCTAAGGTTTGGGATTTGCGGTTTGTTTTCATCGATCGAGGAACAAAGAAAATCCAGGTTAGGGAAGTTAATTTTCAAAAATATATAAATTGATATTAAGAAAATTAATGTTATATATATATATATATAATTAGTATGTTTTGTATATTATTGTTGTATTGAGTGTAATGTGTGAAAAACCTTGTTTTTGTATTGTTTATGATATTTAAGTTGATATTTGGATGTTTGTTGACAATCGGTAAAATGAAAAATTTGTTTGAGGGTAGAAAACGAAAGTTTCTTTCCATGGAGGGTTTTGGTCTCGATCCTATTCTTGTTTATAAATTTAGATTATTATCTCTAAATAAAATTTAGAAAAATTGATTGGTTATGTATGACCTATGATGTTGTTGTGTTAGGTAGAGTAGAGCACTGGGGTTGGTGCCCATAATCTACGGATATGTTTGTGTGTTGGGTAGAGTAGAGCCTGGGGTTGGTGCCCATAATCTACCGATATGTTTGTGTGTTGGGCGAGTAGAGCACTGGGGTTGGTGCCCATAATCTACCGATATGTTTGTGTTGGGCCGAGTAGAGCACTGGGGTTGGTGCCCATAATCTACCGATATGTTTGCGTGTGGGCCGAGTAGAGCACTGGGGTTGGTGCCCATAATCTACCGATATGTTTGTGTGTTGGGCAGAGTAGAGCACGGGGTTGGTGCCCATAATCTACCGATATGTTTGTGTGTGGGGTCGAGTAGAGCACTGGGGTTGGTGCCCATAATCTACCGATATGTTTGTGTGTGGGGCCGAGTAGAGCCTGGGGTTGGTGCCCATAATCTACCGATATGTTTGTGTGTGGGGTCGAGTAGAGCCTGGGGTTGGTGCCCATAATCTACCGATATGTTTGTGTTGGGCCGAGTAGAGCCCAGGGTTGGTGCCCATAATCTACCGATATGTTTGTGTTGGGCGAGTAGAGCACGGGGTTGGTGCCCATAATCTACCGATATGTTTGTGTGTTGGTGCGAGTAGAGCACTGGGGTTGGTGCCCATAATCTACCGGATATGTTTGTGTGTTGGGTCGAGTAGAGCCTGGGGTTGGTGCCCATAATCTACCGATATGTTTGTGTGTGGGGCCGAGTAGAGCCTGGGGTTGGTGCCCATAATCTACCGATATGTTTGTGTTGGGCCGAGTAGAGCCTGGGGTTGGTGCCCATAATCTACCGATATGTTTGTGTGTGGGGCCGAGTAGAGCCTGGGGTTGGTGCCCATAATCTACCGATATGTTTGTGTGTTGGGCCGAGTAGAGCCTGGGGTTGGTGCCCATAATCTACCGATATGTTTGTG
Organism: Lablab purpureus; assembly: GCA_030347555.1. NCBI lineage: Eukaryota > Viridiplantae > Streptophyta > Magnoliopsida > Fabales > Fabaceae > Lablab > Lablab purpureus. The sequence goes on from CM059264.1 coordinate 28,403,812, forward strand.
TGTGGGGCCGAGTAGAGCCTGGGGTTGGTGCCCATAATCTACCGATATGTTTGTGTGTGGGGCCGAGTAGAGCCTGGGGTTGGTGCCCATAATCTACCGATATGTTTGTGTTGGGCCGAGTAGAGCCTGGGGTTGGTGCCCATAATCTACCGATATGTTTGTGTGTTGGGCCGAGTAGAGCCTGGGGTTGGTGCCCATAATCTACCGATATGTTTGTGTGTTGGGCCGAGTAGAGCCTGGGGTTGGTGCCCATAATCTACCGATATGTTTGTGTGTGGGGCGAGTAGAGCACTGGGGTTGGTGCCCATAATCTACCGGATATGTTTGTGTGTGGGGTCGAGTAGAGCACGGGGTTGGTGCCCATAATCTACCGATATGTTTGTGTGTGGGGCGAGTAGAGCCTGGGGTTGGTGCCCATAATCTACCGATATGTTTGTGTGGGGCCGAGTAGAGCCTGGGGTTGGTGCCCATAATCTACTTATGTGTGTTAATGAGAATGTTGTGAGTATGTGTATTACATGATAATAGGATTTGTGTTGTTACTTTTCAATTATTAAAGATGCATTAAATTTTAAAGCATTTAAGTATGTTCTATGATGAATGTGCATGAGAATGATATGGTGATGAATACTACATGATGTTATTATTCTGTGTTATTATATTTTTGAACGATTAGCTTACCCTACAATTGCCGATTGTTTGGCCTGCGATGATCGTGTTTTGCTACACGGGAGCAGATATCTTAATAGGTGAGCGAGATGCTTCAGAGTCCCAGGATTATAGTGAAAGATGAAGTAGTAGTTATACACATATATTTATATATGTTTTTATTTCTTATAATAGAATTTTGTACTAGTAGAGATTCCCTTTGTATTGAATACAAATACAAATTTTAAATATAATGCGTTTTATTATCAGTTAATACAAGTTACATTTGCATACTAACTATGATAAAAGTAGCGATTTCTTGGGTCGTTACAATGAGAATGATATCTCCTCTAGCGATTCTTCAAGTGATGATGAAAGGGCCAATCTTTGCCTTATGGCTGATTGTGATACAGCAAGTAGTGTAAGTTCCTCAACTACTCAAAATGGTCTTCCTTATGATCAGCTGCTGTAAAATTTTCTGGAATTGCATGAAGAGGCCAATAAGGTTGCTTGTTCAAACAATAGACTTAAAGGTATGAACAATTTGCTAGAGAACAAGGTGAAAGAGCTAGAGAAAGAGCTGGAAAATTCAAAAACTGATTTTGAAAATCTGGAAATGATTTACAAGGCTTCAAGTTGCAATGATGAACATGCTTGAAAAAATCTGCACAAACTGCAGAATTTTAGAAAATCAAATTGAGTATTTGAACAAATCTCTAGCTAAATTCACCATGGGAAGAGCCAACTTGGATACACTTTTAGACTTTAAAAATTGTGTAACGAATAGAGTTGGACTTGGATTTAAAAATGGTTTTCAAAAGAAACAAAAGCCTTATAGAAATTTCTTTTCATATAGAAAACCGTCCAGCACTTCATCTATTACATGCTTTTATTGTATGAACAAGGGACATACTTCAAAATCATGCAAAATCAGAAAATTTGGTGTTCCTAGTGGTCAATATATTTGGAAGCCAAAATGTGGTAGAAAGGTAATTAACTTTGTTGGACCCAAATTGATGTGGGTACCAAATTCTCTCCATTGATTGTGTTTTGCAGGTGTTCTTGAAGGCCAAGGAATCATTGTGGTATCTAGACAGTGGCTATTCAAGGCACATGTGTGGTGACAAAAGGAAGTTTGTCAAACTCACCTTGAAAAATGGAGGTTTTGTCACATATGGAGATAATAACAAAGGGAAAATCCTTGGAAGTGGTGATGTTGGTAACATTTCTTCAATCCTCATTGAAAACGTGTTATATGTTGAAGGTTTGAAGCATAATCTACTTAGTATTAGCCAGTTATGTGATAAAGGATTTAGAATCACTTTTGAATCAAATCATTGCAAGATCATTGAGAAAAATTCTGATAAAATCTGCATGTTAGGCAAGAGAATTGAGAACATTTATATGCTTGATCTTGATCATATGTGTGCAACTAATTTTACATGTCTCATGTCTAAGGAAGATAGTTCATGGCTTTGGCATAGGAGAGCTGCACATATTAACATGAACCATTTGGAAAAACTGGTTTCAAAAGAACTTGTTTTAGGGTTACCTAAACTGAAATTTGAGAAAGGTAAAATTTGTCATGCATGCCAAAAGGGTAAACAAACCAAAGTTTCTTTTAATCTGAAAAATTATGTGTCTACAACAAAACCTTTGGAATTGCTGCATTTAGATTTGTTTGGTCCATCTAGAACAATGAGTATTGGTGGTAACTATTATGCTTTGGTTATTGTTGATGACTATTCTAGGTTTACTTGGACTTTATTTCTGAAAAATAAAAATGATGCATTTCATGCTTTTAAGAAACTTGCCAAGGTTTTACAAAATGAAAACAGCTGCAGCATAAGTGCTCTTAGAAGTGATCATGGAGGGGAATTTGAAAATGAAAAGTTCAATCATTTTTATGAAAAATATGGGATTAAGCATAACTTTTCAGCACCTAGGACTCCTCAACAAAATGGTGTTGTTGAGAGGAAAAATAGATCACTTGAGGAACTAGCAAGGACAATGCTTAATGAATCAAACATCCCTAAATATTTTTGGGCGGATGCGATAAATACTGCATGTTACATAATAAATAGGGTTTTGATAAGACCTATTTTGAAGAAAACCCACTTATGAATTGTACAAAGGGAGAAAACCCAACATAGCACATCTTAGAGTGTTTGGCTGCAAGTGTTTTATTTTAAATAATGGCAAAGAAAAACTTGGAAAATTTGATGCTAAAGGCGATGATGCATTGTTTTTAGGCTATTCTTTACATAGCAAAGCATATAGGATCTTCAACAAGAGATTAGCTATCATTGAGGAATCAATACATGTTGTTTTTATGAGACTAATGTGCAAAATGAAGGTGCAGTGAGTGGTGCAGGTGCAGGTGAAGAGAACTTAATTGAAGGTGTATCAACTGGGCATGTAGAAACTGATAAAGCTGCTGCAGGTGGAATTTTAGCTGGTGAAAATCATAAAGAACTTACTGAAATCCTGGCACCAGAATTAAAGTCTACAGAAAATGATCTACCTAAAGAATGGAGGGTGCCTCGCAATCTGTCCATTGGAAATGTGATAGGAGATGTTCAGAGAGGTGTTTCTACAAGAAGGTCTATGCATGATACATGTTTAACTGCTGCATTTGTTTCCCAAGTTGAGCCTAAATGTGTTGATGATGCATTATTAGATGAAAACTGAATTTTGGCAATGCAAGATGAACTGAACCAATTTAAAAGGAATGAGGTTTTGGAACTAGTCCCTTGCACACCTAAGATGAATATAATTGGCACAAAGTGGGTGTTTAAAAATAAAATGAATGATCAAGGAGTAATTACTAGAAACAAGGCTAGGCTTGTAGCTAAAGGGTATAACCAAGAGGAAGGAATAGATTATGAGGAGACGTATGCTCCTGTTGCTAGGTTAGAAGCTGTTAGGTTATTACTTGCTTTCTCTTGCATGATTGGATTCAAACTTCATCAAATGGATGTGAAAAGTGCATTTTTAAATGGATATATAAATGAAGAGATTTATGTTTCACAACCATCTGGATTTGTTGATCACAAATTGCCTAACCATGTATATAAGCTCAAAAAGGCTCTTTATGGACTCAAGCAAGCTCCAAGACAATGGTATGAAAGGTTAAGTAACTTTCTTATCTCTCAAAACTTTGAAAGGGGCCAAGTTGATAAAACTTTGTTCATTAGAAAGTCTTTGGATAGCATAATACTTGTACAGGTTTATGTGGATGATATAATCTTTGGATCCACTAATGAGAAGCTTTGTGAAGAATTTGTTGCAGCTATGCAGGGGGAGTTTGAGATGTCAATGATGGGTGATCTAAACTTTTTCTTAGGCTTACAAGTCAAGCAATTGGATCATGGAACATTCCTCAATCAGTCAAAATATTGCAAAGAGTCATTAAAGAAATATGAGATGGACAGTTGCAAAGAATCAAGCACACCCATGGCTACCAGCGGCTATCTTGATGCGGATGAAAGTGGTAAACCTTTTGATTCCACTAAGTATAGAGGTTTGATAGGTTCTCTATTATATCTAACTGCTAGTAGGCCAGATATAATGTTTAGTGTATGCATGTGTGCTAGGTTTCAATCTAATCCCAAAGAATCACATTTTGCAATTGCCAAAAGAATCTTGAAATATCTAAAAGGAACTATTAATGTTGGTTTGTGGTATCCTAAAGGTGCTTCTTTTAATCTAGTGGGCTATTCGGATGCGAGACTTTGCTTTGGATGTAAACTTGATAGAAAAAGCACTAGTGGAACTTGTCATCTACTAGGAAGTAGTCTAGTATCATGGCATAGCAAAAAGCAAGCTAGTGTGGCTTTGTCTACTGTTGAAGCTGAGTATGTTGCAGCTGGGAGCTATTGTGCTCAAACTCTTTGGTTAAAACAACAGCTTTTTGATTATGGTTTGAAACTAGATCACATTCCTATTAGGTGTGACAATACAAGTGCTATCAATTTAACAAAAAATCCTATTTTGCACTCTAGAACGAAACATATAGAAATAAGGCACCATTTCATTAGGGATCATGTTCAAAAAGGGGATTGCATAATTGAATTTGTTGATTCTAATAACCAACTTGCTGATATATTTACCAAACCACTCCCAAAAGATAGGTTTTTCCAATTAAGAAATGAGTTGGGTGTTCTTGATGTTTCAAATGTGATGTAATTCGTGTATGTGATTCATTTCTGCTGTTATTCATGTTGTTTTGTGTGTTTGAATGTTTAAATCTGCATATTTCTTGATCAATTGCATTTAGATTTGCATATTGTATGTTATTAGTGAAATCTGTAGTGATATTTCGAATTTTAGTTAGTTGTTTCGTGCTTTTAATAAGTTGTTTTGCCTAATTTGGGGCTGCAGTGGAAGTGCAGTGATATCTGTTTCTATTTTAGCCAGTTAAACTGTCGATTTAGTCGATTAAATGCATTAAATCGATATCGGGATTTACGTTTTAATCAGTTGTTTCTCATAAATCAAGCGGTCGAAATTGCACGACACCATGTAAAATTTAAAATTTGAACGAATTTGCTGTTAAACTGCATTGATTCACATTCAATTGGTGCATTTAAGTTGATTAATTGAGAATTGTGCATCTGAAAATGATAAATAAAGCTGGTTCAAAGAATCTTGACTGCTGTTTTGTCTTGTAGTGCCTTTGCTTTACCTTTTAGCTGGTTTCTCTCTCCAAATACGTATTGCATTCAACCAAGCTGAATTCCTTGGTCAAGTGCATTGCATACTTGCATTTCTCTGTCCCATATATTCCAAGCTGAATGCATTTTAATTGCTTTTTTGACTGAATAAAGCATTGATTTGTTAAAACCTGAAAATCTGAAATGTTAAATACATGTGCGTAGCATTGTTGCATTAACATTCATCCTGCCCGTGTAAAATCTGCATAATACATTCTCTATACTCTATTTCTCTGCACTTTATCTTTTCTGAAATGGCATCTTCAAGCAACCCAAGAAAGAGATCAAAAAATCTTTGGGTCATCCAAAAATAAGGAACACTGAAATTCCAGCAACTCATTCTTATAGACATGGGTCTATTGAGCGTGGTTCGATGGTGATGAAGAGAGGATTGAGAAGTTTCAATCCCATATCGGTAGGAAGAGCTGTAAACCCACCGAAAGTGCTCGGTTTTCGAGTGGTTTGGAAGATGAAGGATTGGGCGACATTATAGCCATGATTCAACATCAGGACCTGCAGAAATTTCTGGAGTTGAATCGGTTCATATACCCAGACTTAGTGAAAGTATTTTACACAAATCTCAAACATGATGGATCTGTTTTAACTTCCAAAGTGAAAGGAAAGGAAATGATCATAAACAACTCTGTTTGGAGAAGAGTAGGGGGCTTCAAAACTGATGGCCTTGTGGTTAGCAGGGGTTTGTGTGGTTCCTCGGAAGACTTTAACAAGGTGCAAATGTACGAGAGAGTGCTTAAGAAATCCTCGAGGATACGTTCGTGGATTTCGGGTAGGTGGACTAACCTTGGCTGACAAGGGTGCTTACATTTATCATCACATGGATGATCACTCCAAGGGAAGCAATCATGCTACATTGAATGAAGGTGATCTTCTTCTAATTTTTTGTTTGATGAAATCTGTGAGAATTAACTGGATACATATCACCAAGGATCACATGATGAAGTCAAAAAGTTTGCTGATTATCGTCTTCCATATCTTTGTGATAATTTCCAAATTCCTTGAGTATTTTGGTGTGGACATTAGAGGTGAACAGAAAATGAACATAGGGAGATCTCATCAGTTGGACAATAGCTTTCTCTTTAAGTTTGGCTTCACCAAAAGCAATGGAGCATGGACTGCTGGACAAGAAGCTTGCAATGCAGAGACAAGCACTGCTGGAACTTCTGCTGGAGCTGCAACTGATGAAGCTGAAAATGCAGAACCTAGTGCAGAAAACTACTCAATGATGGGAGATATTGTACCTTATGTTCCTCCAGGTTGGTTGTGGAACTCCACTTTCATTGTTTGAACAAACGAGTGTTACAAAGGTTTGATTCGATCCAATCTCATCAACAATATCATCACAACTCTCTGCATGAATAGGTTTGGGCGCATTGATCAAAGCATTGAAGATTTACATGCCCAACTTGCAAAAATAAATATGGGTTATTATCTTGCTCCTGGTGATGATGGTGGAGAAGATAATAAGCGATCTCTGCTGATGTATACGCTATCTTTGTCATTGATGTCTGCTTGCTTGTTGGTCATATGGTGCTTGTACTTGCATATTGCCTCTCCTAGCTGCTGCTTGTTGGAGCTCAACCTACAAGCTGCTGTTGCTTGCCTTCTCTTTTAATTTTGTTTTGTTCATGTGCTTGTTAGTTAATTGTTGCTTGCTGTTTTTAATTGGGTTAAATTCCCATGTATCTTGAACAATTTTAAATTTGCTTTGCATATGCTATTTTATTTCTATTCTCTTGTGCTATTTGATGATTCCAAAGGGGAGAAATTGTTGAATGCATTTGAAGGCACATGAAGCGCAAGTGCAAGAGAAAGGGGGAGAATCTGGTGAAAGGGGGAGAATCTGAATCTGCAACGCTGCTGCTGTGAAAGCGCTTACGCTATCTTGCTGCTATTTTTAATGCTATATTGTTTTACCACCATTGTTACGCTATTTACTGCTGCTGTATTTTGTTTTTGTGTAGGACTCTTACATTCTTCAAAGACAATGAATGCATCAAGTGGTTGTCATCATCAAATAGGGGGAGTTTGTTGGACTTGAAGACTTGGTTTCAAGTGGATTTGATGTCTCCAACCACCTTTGATGATGAAGATGATGGTGCTTAAAGAATGAAGATTGTGTCTTAGGATTAGAGAGTCTTAGGTTGTGTGGTAAGTTGCATTTCAATTAATCTTGGACTTAATCTTGGGGTTTAAAATGTTTTGAAATGTTTTAAAAAGGTTTTAAAATGATTTCAAAGATTTAACTATTTTTAACTGGTTAAAAATCTGATTTCAACTAGTTAAACTGTTCTTCGTTTTTCAAAGCTTTGTATTTGGAAAATTTTAGCTGACTGTTTTCGAAATTTAAACCAGTTAAAATCCTGGTATCTTTGTTCAGGAATTCCAATTCTCTGGAATAGCTAGTTAAAACGGGTTTTCAACTGACTGATTTCAAGTTCCAGAAAAAGGGTGCTCTCTGGAAAATTGATTTTAATGAAAACAACCAGTTAAAATGTGATTTCAACCGACTATTCTCGTCAGAATCAGTTTTAACAGCTTTGCTATAAATAACTCGAAATTCAAAGAACTGAGTGACGAATCATTTTTAGAAGAACCCACTGAGCAAGAACGTTTCTCTTACACTCTAAATCAATTTGCGAATCACTCCAAGAAGTCCAAGATCCAATTGATTGCGAATTGAATCAAGATTTGCATGCTCTGTTTTTGTTCATAGTTCTTGCTCTGTTTTCGTTTCTCGCTTGAATTTCCAGGTGAATTCAATCAAATTCTTTGTGTGTTTGTTAGGCTGCGTGTTTGTCTCTTAATCAGGGTGATTAAGGGTTCTTGTAATAGGGTTTTACAGGTGATTAGAGGTCTTGTAGGGTTCAAGACTAGGTGCAGCTTTCTGGTTTTCGTTTTTCATGTAGTGTTCATGTAAAAACTGGTTTTTAGTGAATTGATTGAATTTGTGTGTTTAGGAAACTGGATGTAGCCTTTGTTGAAAGGTGAACCAATATAAATCTGCTGTGTTGTTCTTCTTTCCTTGATCTTTTACATTCGGCAATTGAATTTTAAATTGTAATTGAATTGGATATATGATCAATTGATTAAAAGCATTTCAAGAACCTATTAAAATTGGTTTTCAGTCTTCATTCTGAATCTGTTTTTCACATTTGGCCATTGTATTTCGAAAATCTTTGAGAGTTTAATTCACCCCCCCTCTTAAACTCAGCCATTTATTCCAACACTTATGATTCTACGATTATGTTTATAAATGTGGATGCGTTAATATTATTAATTGAATTAGATTTTTTTGTCTTGATCAATATGTTCATAATAGTAAAGAGAATGTATGATTACTAAAAAATATATAAAAATAAACATTCTTATAAAAAAATGTTGCAGCAAATAAATTGTCAAGAGAAAAAAATTAAATAAATTAAATTACTATTAAATTATGATATTTGAATTACTATATATATATATATAAAAGTGTATGTATATTAATTATAAACTATAACTTTTATCTAATAATAACTAATTCTACCAATTACCATTATTCTATTCACTAATTTTTGGATTATTTTCATAGCAATTTGATTTGCTAACTTAATTATATTATTGGTTTAATATTGGTAGATATCTAACACTTAATTAGTTACGTTAGTCACAAGTTAATTATATATTGGTAAGATTAAATTTTTCTTTACTACCGTCTCATATTGAGTATTTTTAGTTTAAGATTTTAAATTATAATCATATATATGATATATTCATTAAAGATTAACTACTATTCATTATATAACTTAAATATTTAGCATTTTAGTTAATTTCAATATAAATAAATAGATTTGATCCAATTAGATCATATTATATTTAATTATATTAGTTCTATGTTTTCTAAAATTTTGTTGAACTACATTAGATACAAACAAGATAATCATTTTTCATATTTTGTACTTTTTAATTTTAAATTTTAAATTATTTAATAAAAGATATATTAATTAGATACGTTTATTTAATATTTAATATGTAACTAACTATTAGTATTTTATTTTTACTATATGATTTAAATAATTACGATTTGATTTAATTATTTTAAATTTCACATGACCATATATCTTATTTAATTAAATTAGTTTAGATTTTAAGTTAGATTTGATTAAATTATATATATATATATATAAATTTCTTATGAGTCATCCATTTCTTCTTTCTCATTTCATTTTTTTACATGGAGAAAAGAAGACTTTCAAAGTTTTGAACGAAAAGTTAAGTTAAATTTAAATTTCCTTTACTCTAAGAAATGATTTTTCAAATTAAGGAACTATCCAAACAAGTGAGTATGATCATATTTTTGAATCTTTCTAATTCTTTTTTTGGAAGATTATGTCTTATTTTTTTTATATATTGTCACAAATTTTGTTATTCCTTTATCTTGGTTGGATTGTGTGTCATGTTTAGATTGTAGATCATGTTTAATGTGTTTCTTTATAGTTCATTATGATAATTTATGCAAAAGAATAAAACAAGATAGTTTATATAATTATGGGTTGTGTAAAATTCTTGAAATTCTTTTATGTACTTTTTCAATAAGATTATTTTAAATTGAACGACATTGCAAATGCGTGTTCCTATGTTTTGAGAAAATATAAAACAATTTCAAAATTAAAGTTGAAAATTTTCCAATTACATTATCATGTAATAACATGATAATTTTAGTTTAAGATTCTAAATTATTTGATCATATGATATATTAATCAAAGAGTAACTAATTATTTATTATATAACTAACTATTTAGTGTTTTACTTAATTTGAATCTCAATAGCTACTACTTGATCAAATTATTTTAAATTAGTTTTGATCATATTTTATTTAATTAGATTAGTTTAGATATGATAATTTTTTCTAAAATTTTATGTTCTCATTTATTATATGTTACATGTTTTTCTAAGATTTTATCTTTTCATTTATTCATATCTTTTTTATTTCCAAAAAGCTTATCTTTTCAAAAGAATTAAATAGTAGAAAAAATTAGAAATGATAATTGTAGTCCTAATTTTTTCTCTTAATTTAGAGGTTAAATAGGAAGAGAAGATTTTTCAGAAAACATTTTAAAAAAATATAATAGTCAATTTTTCATAATTTAAAAATTTAAATTTTATTTTGGAACCGTATTTTTATTAAAAAAAAGTACGCAATTTTTCATAATTATATTTTATTTTAGATCTCTCTACTTTTCTTTAAAAAAATATTTTTTGTAATTTGAAAATTCGTATTTTATTTCGGATCTTTACTTTTGTTTCACAAAAAAATTAAATATTTTTGATAATTTGGAAATTCGTATTTTATTTTGAATATGTACTTTTGTTTCAACAAAAAATTAAATATTTTTGGTAATTTGGAAATTCATATTTTATTTCGAATATGTACTTTTGTTTCACAAAAAAATTAAATATTTTTTGTAATTTGGAAATTTAAATTTTATTTTGGATCTCTATACTTTTCTTTAAAAAAAATCAATATCTTTCGTAATTTGAAAATTTAAATTTTATTTTGGATCTGTACTTTTTACTTTTATTTTACAAAAAAATAAATATTTTTCGTAATTTGAAAATAAATATTTTGTTTTCTTTGACCAGAAAAATAAATATTATGAGTGAAAAAATTGGAAAGAGAAATATGTGTATAGGAAGAGAGAGAAAAGCGTGTGATGTCAAAAAATGTGGGAGTGACATGTGTCAATTTTACTATTTGTAGAAAAAAAAAATGGACTTGCTTTTTTGAAGTTGGCTTGTGTGCAACTTCAATTTATATATATATATATATATATATATATATATATATATATATATATATATAATAGCAAGAGATGTTTTTCCTTATAAAATCCTTTATAGATGTTAAATGACAGATGTATCATTATGAAAAAAGTTTATCAATCAATGGTATATAAAATTATTTTTGGCAAACTTGAGATTAATAAGTCGAGTGAAAGAGAAAACATTGTCATTCTTACGTGATTTCATTTCTTTCGTTGTGTTTTAATCATTTTAGGTAAAATTATTTTTATTTGTAATTCATTTTTCTGTATTCTTTACATTGGGATAGGATTTCCAAGTTAGTTTTATAACATGGTATTTTAGGTATTAGAATATAGTATTGTAGAATTTAAGATTTTGATTTTGTAGAAAAAGCTAAAAGATTATATTGTATAAGTTGGCTGGTATATATGGTTATAAAATGTGTAACATGGTTAAAAGACTAACAGCTTCTTCTTCTGCAATTGACACAGGAGCTCATTCACTGTTATTGATATTGAGTTTAAGGTTATTTAAGGTAGAAACAACAGTGTTCGGTCTCTCTAAATAACTAAATTCTCCTCACACTGACATCACATTGTGTCCAAAGTTTTAAGAAAATGGTGATACCAGAAACATGCACTGTGCCACACTCTCAACTTGCATTCACAGTGAATCACTATCTTTGCGCCAACAACTTCTCCCAAACGCCTGCCACCTTCCGCATGGAGGCTTCCTCCCCCTTCGCCGCTTCTCCACTCCACCAGGTTCTCTTTTCCTCCTTCAACAAGTCACACCTCTTTTTTCATTCTCTCTTAACCACATTTCTTTAATTCTTCCATTCTTGCTTTCCATCTATCCAACACTTCCTTATATTTGGACCAAATCCTCGATCATTATATATCTTTGAAGCGACAAAACTTAATCTTCAAGAAAGGTTTGCACTCATGCAAGAAAAATATAGAGTTCAGAAATTGTTCCAAGACGTGCAAAATACCGTTAATAGTTACAATGCCTTTCAGAGGTCACTCCTGATAAATGTGGCTTCAGGTACAAAGTTCTTTCCATGTTAAGCATGAATTCAAAGATTCATGTTTTTTGTTTTTAAAGTCTTATTTTGTAAGCAATTTTCCTCAAATGACAGTAAAGGGGATTTTTGGCTTTTTTGTTACCTCTGTACAAAACACAAACATACAGTCGCAGCAGCAGCCTCCACTCACTGTTAACAAGAAAAAATATAATCAAACAAAACATGAGCATGCTGCAAAAAAGACTTCGTGGTAGACCATCAGGAAAGAAAAATCAAGTTCGAGACACAATTGTTTGTATCTACTTTAATTATACAATGCTTCTGTGATGTCATTAACTACATTTTCGCTTTATCCTCATTAAACTCGTACCCACTATCAAGGACTAATCATTAGTTGCTAGTTCTGAAACTACAGTTTCAACCAACTCGTCACATCTTGGAACTGGAACTAATTCATCACAATTGCCCTTCCATATATATACATATGGCTCCTTATCTTCTGATATTTCTCATGTTACAACATGCAATGGAGAGATTGGTGTGATTTCAACCAATTGAAAATTATGGTTGACCTTGCACAACAAATAACTTATAGAGTCTTCTCACTTCTCCCATTAAATAAGATGCTGACAAGAAAAATAATAAGGAATTATACGCCTTTCATATACTTGAAAGTTTGGAGAATTCAATATGAAATGAGGTTTCTAGACCTGACAAGAGAAAACGGATAAGAACCAGTCACACGTGGACCTGTCACATAATGATTTTTAAGATTCAGGTATGGAATACTGGTCAAGCTTAAATTTTCCGAACTTCAAAACAGATTATGACTCATTAAAAAGACATTGTAATCCTGGATGAAGATTCTTTTATCATCCAACATCTATTAAATCAAAGGGTGATGCATAAAGGTAATTTTTTGAGATTTATCTGATTTACCTTTGCATGTCTTTATATACTAGACTAAAATCTAACACAAACGGGAACTTCTGTGAGATAACACTAATATTTACTTTATTAGCTTTTTGGTCATTAGATTTCAATACTAGTTTTCCAAATGAATAAAACTTATTCCTATTAGAAAGAACTAATCTACAATCACTAAAAGATTGATCATTTTGATCTTATCTTACAGCAGTTCCTGTTTGTGTTAGATTTTAGTCTAGCATATAAATCTAAAACATATCTTTATGCAACACCCTTGGATTGAGTTGAAGCTGGATGATAAAAAAATCTCCATCCAGGATTCCCATGCCTTTTAAGAGTCATGATCCGATTTGAAGTTTAAAAAATCCAAGTTTGACCAGAATTCCATACTTGAATCTGAAAAATCAATGTGTGACCGGTCCTTCTCTGTCTCATTTGCTACTGAATTCTCCATCAAGTATACGAGAGGCATTGAAATCTAATTACTTCACTTCTTTGGTCAGCATCCATTTGAATTAATGGGAGAAGTGCAAGGGCTCATTTGTTACCATAACTCTATTGGTTGAAATGACACCAACCTCTCCATTGCATGTTGTATCAGGAAGAGAAATATCAGAAAATGAGGAATCATGTAATATATGCATGGAAGGATTGATGGGTTATTGTTCCAAGATGTGATGAATTGGTTGGCACTGTAGTTGCGGAGTTGGCAACTAACTATTGAGTCGTTGATAGTGAGAACGTGCTTAGACTTAACATGGACACTAACAACTATATCTCGGACTTAGATTTTTCTTTGCTGGTGATCTACACAAGGAATTTTTGCAACAGTCTCATTTATTGTTTGATTATCTTTTCTCTTGTTGTCAAGAATATTAACAGGGTGTTCAGATTGCTGCTGCGAGTGTACGTTTGGGTTTTGTACAGAGCTTGTGGTACCACTATATATACCTAACCAAAAAATGCCAAAAATGAAAACTTCCATAAATGTAATTTGAGGAAAACTGGTGGCAAATAAGAGTTAAAAACAAAAAACGTGAATCCTTGAATTCAGGATTAAAACGAAAAGAAATTTGTACCTAAAGCGACATTTATAGGGATTTGCCTCTGAAAGGCATTGGAAGTATTGACGGCATTTTGCATGTCCTCCAACAATTTTTGAATTCTGTATTTTTCTTGTATGAGCGCTAGCCTTTCTTGATCAAGGTTAAGTTTTGTCGCTTCAAATATATATAATCATCGAGTATTTGACCCAAATATAAGGAAGTGTTGGATAGTTGAAAAAGAAGAATGAAGAAATAAAGAATTGTGGTTAAAGAGAATGAGAAAAAGAGTTGTGGGTTGTTAAAGAAGGAAAAGGGAAACTTGGTTGAGTGGAGCGGCAAAAAGGGAGGAAGCCTTCATGCAAAAGGTGGCACGCGTTTGGGAGAAGTCGTTGGCGCAAAGATAGTGATCCACTGAATGCAAATTGAGACTCTAACACTCTGCGTGTTTCTGGCATCATCATTTTCTTCAAACAGAGGGAATTCTTGATGTCAGAGTGTGATGAGAAATCAGTTATTTAAAGAGACCGAAACAAGCGGGACTTGTCTTCCTCTAATTTGATCACCAAAACAAACTATTAACTCTAATACTATTGATTGGATTTCCCTTGGAAGATTCAATACCTAAGTTATGATCAAACTCATACAAGAGATTATAATTATTTCACTAGTCCATTAATGAGATCTTTCCAACACCCCCCAACAATGAGGATTTGAAATCTTGACTATGAAGTTTGTAAGACTGGACATCTAGAAATGACCTTATAATGGCCAAATAGCAGTTGGTCAAATAGGCCTAGGGAAGGGTTTTCCTCCAAATATAGATTTTTTCAAACTTTTTCCAATGCACCCCTCACACCCATTATATTGAGATTAATGCATGTATAATATGACAAAGTGACCCTTTCAATAATTATAGGATGGACTGTAATACCATCTTAAAAATGTAAGATGATGGTTTCCTTAACTTGTATACTCTATTTTAGTCATATCACTAATATAGGATCTCCAATAAGTTGCAAAAACCAATCATGTTTCCATCAACCATTTTTCAATTCCGAACCACTGAAAATAGTCATTTATAAAGAGAAAGAGCAAGGAGACTTCATCATCAATCACGTCACAAGAATGAAATAAAATAGTAACACCCAAATATCAGTGCGTATATAAGGTTGTATATACACAAGTCCAGAATAAACAAATATGATAAACAAGAATACCAAAAGTCACAAAAATGAAGCTAGACAAGAATCATACCTCCAAAAATATGGCGGACTTGTTCGAAGAATGAGCCGATCAAGATTGTGCCCTCTTACTTTTGTAAACTGTGATTACAAGTTCAAGAATGCTTGTGCAGAAATGAAAAAGCTCAGCTTGTGAGAAGAGCTTATTAACAAGCTGCGAGTATTTCATAGCAGAGTTAACAGTTTCCATATCCCTCAACTTCAGCAGCATATGCTTCGAAGGTGATCTCATTGCTGACCATAGATTAAAAGAACAAGCATGATTGTTCAAAGCATAATTGGTCTGATCACATTTTACGCAGTAAATAAAACATCGAAGTATCAATAATTGAAAATCCTAACTAGACTGATCTATATCCCCAGTAAACTACATCAATAATTTGAGTGTCTCCATCACAATAATTTCTGTATTTTAAGGAAATAGGTTGCACTATTTATGTATAAATAAATTAATTGCCTTTACCTGCATCACAACACCAGCAACTGCGATAGCACACTGAGCAGTTTCTGCCCATGATTGCATTTCTTGGTGTGCATCACATAGATGAAGCAACCACATTATGTGAAGATCAGGGACTGGGGCAAATGCCATGGCCAGTTTATAGAAGCTTTCAGCGGCAGCGTGTCTATCCATAGTCATCATGGGGGCCTGAAACAGAAATTTTAAACCAATTATTTGCCAATGACAATCAATCTGACATAAACTCAGAGTAACTATAAGTTAATAAAACAGGTGTTTTTGTGGTCGGCGTACTCAGAGGGTGACTCCTTTTTTCTGAGACGTGTTTAGCTGATTTTCATTGGGGGGTTTAATTTAGTTGGTTTATTTCAACTTATTTTATTTCTTTTTAAGGATTCCTTATCCTCTCTTCTATTTTCCCTTAATTGCCAGTAGATATCATAGTCATGAACCATCCCCTGACAAACTTACACCTACATGAATGGTTTGTACTTTTGTAACATCTCTAACCGGATGTCTACCACAATAATCCTTTATGCTGGAAATGGATAATGCACAAGCCCAGCTACTTTGTGGTTGATTTCAATTTATTTATAATATCTCTAACTGGATGTCTCCTGCAATAATTCTGAATAATGGATCTCGCTGCAATTAAAGCCTATAATGATGCATCAATTTATTTGGAATATTGATGGAGACTTTTAAAACTTAATGTGTTGAAACGCAAAAACACCAAAACGTAAAGGGGACTAACATTTAGACTTAAAATGATCACTTCTTTTAGAAAATAAGCATAAATATTCATCATCCATTACAACAAAACATTCTACCATGAATATCAGAAAAAAAGCAAACTCAATAATTGTAATACGGACTATAGCACAAGATATAGCCCAAATAGGTTATACCAAAGTAAATGGAAATTCTGAATAATAGATCTCACTGCTATTAAAGCCTATAATGATGCATCAATAATTAAAACTCACCACTAGCGCATGGTCCAAGCTGCCATCAATGGCCAAAAGAATCACACTACTACCCCATGAGACAAGTATTGATGAAGAATCAAGTTTCTTCTCTCCAACACAGTACTTGTAGAAACAAAACCAAAAACAAAAGGGTAGGTAGTTAGTATATCAACCATACTATTAGAAATGGATTGAGCTAAATAACTCGAGGAAAATATAGTTGAGCAATATACAACTTATCCTCAGGCTTCCGGTATCTCACATCAAACTCATGTTTGCACAAGAGCACTACCGAGATTCTTGCTGCCTACATTTTTGCATAAACTAAGATCATAATACCAAATGAATATGTGATGAATAAATAATGATAGATATTTCACCTCAGACCAGGACAATGTATTCTCGACCGTTCTTTCTGGTATGGTCACAGGAGCATTCTCAGGTCACACACATCTTCAACAGACACTAAAATTTTCCTCCCAAAGTTCCTACTATATACATAGTTCCTATGTATATAGATTAACTAACACTGATTAACTAATAAAAAGTAGATTAACTAATAAAAAATTAAGTGCCGAAGGAAAAAGTGTACCAATTTCTGTCTCATAGTGTACCCATAACAGTAGTTCAAAAACTGATTAAAAAATATGACAGCATGCTTTATGATTTTGTGAAGTTACTATCCGTGTCAAGGATAAAACATTATAAAGTACCTATCTGAAGGGTCCCTTCCAGGAATTTCCACAAAAAGATCTTGATCACATATTATTTGTAAAAGGGTAAGTTTGCATTCGTGAAGAGCTGATTGACATACACCAGAGAACTTGTCGAGGTATAATGAGAACTGCCACAGAGAAATAAGTTTGCATTAAATAGCAGAATTAAAGCAACGCAAAAAATCAGGAAAAGAACACCAAAACAAGATTTAGCATGCTTGATCATTTGAGACAAAATTAGTATTGATGTGTCCTAATAGATCGTTGGTATGAAAAGATGTCAATCTAATGCAATGTGCTCAGTTCTTGCTCATCTCATCAAAAATCAAGAATGAAGACAATAAGCAATAAAACTTGGTTAACACAAACATGTTAATTATGCGCTTTCTTCGGATTGAAGATTCTTTAAACATTTGTTCATCAGATGAGTTCAAATTGGTGGATGAATTAGTGTGAAATTCTGCTTTAGCACACGATCTTACACCAATACGTGTTAGCATGTCAAGATGTTAGTTTACTTAAATTTAAAGGATGGTAAAAAATCAGTAAGTATACCTCAGTTGATGTATTTTATAGTGTTTTCTATATCGGATAACAGACAATCCTGTAACCCAAAAATTCTTTACAGAAATACATCGAAGTCATAATGTGTTATGGCGGAAGCATCTATAGATAATAACAATAATAATTGAGAAATAATTGGTGTAACTTACGAGGCAAGATCTTGGAGAGGCTTCGGCAATGAAGTGCTTTAAAGTTATTGTAACTGACAAATTAAAAAAAGAACAACGACAGTGGTTTGCTACCACAATTTAATTTAAACAGTGTTAAACAGTCAGTGCAGTTATTCCACATTATTTATTAGTTTATAACAGTAAACCATAGTCCCCATCAAGCAATTGTAATCCTTAACCCACAACAGATCTGCATTCAAGTAAGAACAATACTTCATAAACAGAAGTCCTAACCTGCAGCAGTCAACACAAAATAAGTCACAATAAATTCCACTTACTCTTTACACAGCAAGCATGTCCATGCAGAGGAAGAGTCTTCCTCTTACAGTAACAAAGCGTTTTCAAGTGTTATCTAATTTCAAGATGTTATCAAGCATGTCAAAGCGTTTTCAGAGTCCTACTACTAAAAGAAGTCATCTACAATCACTAAACAATAAATCATTTTGCCTTATCTAGGGACCAAAATCTAATAAACTAAGTGCTATCCCAAGACACAGGTCCCTTCGGGTCAGATTTTACTCCAAGATATAAAGACCTGCAAAGGTAAGTCAGGTAAATCTCAAAAAAATACCTTTATGCATGACCCGTGGATAGAGTTGAAGCTGGATGATCTAAAAAATCTACTTCATCCAGGAGTCCAATGTCTTCTAACGACTCATAATTTGTTTTGAAGTTCGGAAAATTCAAGTTTGACCAGTATTCCATATCTGAATCTGAAAAATCAACATGTGATAGGTCCACGTGTGACCGGTCCCTATCTGTTTCGTTGTCAGGTCTGGAAACCCCATTTGGTAATGAATCCTCCGAACTTTCAAGTATATGAGAGGCATTTTCATTGTTAATTTTGTTGTCAGCATCTGACTTCATGGGAGAAATGCCAAGGCTCTCTTTATCAGTAATTTGTTCTTCAGGGTCAACCATAACTCACATGGTTGAAATCACACCAACCTCTCCATTGCAAGTTGTAACAGGAGAGATATCAGAAGACGAGGAGCCATGTGTATACATATGGAAGGGTAGTTGTGATGAATTGGTTCCAGTTTCAAGATCGGTATATCTATGGAAGGACGAATGGGTTCCAGTTCCAAGATGTGACGATTGAGTCTTAGGCAGTGGGAACGTGCTTAGACCTGAAAGTGAAGATACAGTAAAAATGTAATCGATAACATCACAAAAGCATTGTATACTTAATATAGACAGAAACAATTATACCTCGGACTTGATTTTTCTTTCCGGGTGGTCTACCACGAGGTCTTTTTGCAGCATGCTCATCTTTTGTTTGAATATATTTTCTCTTCTTGTCAAGAATATTATCAGTGAGTGCAGGTTGTTGCCGCTATACATACCTAACAAAAAAAGCCAAAAATCCAAACCTCCATGATTGTAATTTGAGGAAAATTGCTGGCAAATAAGACTTAAAAAAAAAAAAAAAAAAACAGCCATCTTTGAATTGATGATTAACCAGGGAAAGAAGTTTGCACCTGAAAGGCATTGTAAGCGTCGACTGCATTCTGCATGTTCTCCAGCAATTTCTGAACTCTACATTTTTCTTGCATAAGTCTTTCTTGATCCAAGATTAAGCTTTTTCGCTTCAAAGATACATAATCATAAAGGATTTTCCCCAAATTTAAAAAAGTGTTGGATAGCTGGAAAAGAAGAACGGAAGAATTAAAGAAACGTGGTCAGAGAGAACGAGAAAACGAGTTGCGGCTTGTCGAAGGAGGAAAAGAGAAAAAACCTGGTGGAGTGGGGAAGCGGCGAAGAGGGAGGAAGCCTCCGTGCGGAAGGTGGCGCACGTTTGCGAGAAGTTGTTGGCGCAGAGATAGCGATCCACTATGAATGCAAGTTGAGAGTCTGACAGTGTGCGTGTTTTTGGAATCACCATTTTCTTGAAACTTTGGAGACAATTGTTGAAGTGAGTGTGAAGAGAATTCTTGATGTGGGAGAGTGCAAGGACAATTCAGTTATTTAAAGAGACCGAACACCAACGGACGAAACGCGCGGCAACACTTCTTCATATTGTTTTCCTTAAATGTTTTGTCCTCTTTCCGTTTTTAGATTTCAAATAATTACCAAAATAATATGTATAATCAAAACTCACCACCTTTAAAGATTATTAAAAATGGGCACTGTTAATTAAAATCTTAATACTTTTCTAAAAAATTATTTTTAACGTTTATATATTTATTTCAAAGTTTAAAAAAATTATTGTTCCTTTTATTTTTCTCTATAAAACTTTACCAGGAATTAATCCTACCCTAATGAAATATGTGAGCTCTTTTAATTAATTATTTATTTAAAAGAAAAGTCATAACATAATATAGGTTTCGAAAACCTTTTGAATAAAATTTTATGATAAGGGACGAAAGTATCATTGAAAAACCTGTTAAACTAATAATCATTTACTAACATTCTTCAATTTAATTTTATCTTTTCATTTATGAATAAATAATAATAATAATAATAATAATAATTTAATTTTTTTATGATAATAAATATTTGAATGACAATGTTAAATATGAGGAAACTTGATCCACTACTTTGAAAAACACATTATAATAAAAGGTCATATTTTAATGTGTTATGGTTTTATTTCGTTTTAATGTACAGTATAATTTTCTGATTAAAAATAGATGCATAAATTATAATAACTAAGATATATATTTTTTTCTACATAAATTTTACATATCAAATTTAGATTTGAAATTTTTTTAATGAATGGGTATTGTCAATAAAACAAAATATCTTTATATTCTATTAAAAAAAGAAGAAAGATAATAAATCAAATATATTTAATATATATCAAAATTTAAATTAACGATTATATCAACCAATAGAAGAAGTTTATGTTTGTCAATAATTAGTAATACTTTTTTTAAGTACACTCTTTTTGTAAAATCTGTTTTATCATTAGAATATCAGTGTGAAGCCATTCACTATATTTTTAAAACTCAAGGTCCTGAAAGCTGTTCTATTTAGGTATAAATTATTATTTAACTAGTTGTTAATTATGAAAAAAAATATTCAATATGAATTTTATTTTATAAATATATAACTTAATATTCTTTCATATTAACTTTAAAAATTCTACTTAATTTTTCAAACATTTTATTATTTCATAAGCACTCTTTTTATTTCAAACTTTAAAAATAAAATTACGACATCATATTTCCGTCATTTATCTCAAATAGTATAAAAATATAAAAATATCCTTTCAATTTTCCTATCTTTCGAGAAATAGTCTCGTAATAGAACAATTTCAAGAAAAAATAGCAAAGATTAGTCATAATTTTGTTCATTTACATTAGATAACGATAAGATTTTAAATTTTTTATTATTACTTCATATAATTTATTTTTCTTTTAAATAATAAATTATTTAATTAAGATATCTTAATTAAAGAGTAACTAACTATTTAATATGGAACTAACTATTTAGTGTTTTATTTTTATTATAATTATTTGAATATGAATAATTACCATTAGATTATATTATTTTAAATTTAATTTTATCATATCTTATTTAATTAGATTTGTGTATGTTTTTTAAGGTTTTATCTTTTCATTTATTTTATGTTACATTTTTCTTTAAGATTTTATATTTTTATTTATTGCATGTTACCTTTCTTTAAAGATTTCATCTTTTCATTTATTACATGTTGTATTTTTTCCAAGATTTTAATTTGTGATTTATTACATATTAGATTTTTTTTACATGATAATATATGTATTAGTTTTACTAAGTCATTCATCTTAATCTTTGTATAGTGAGAAAAGAAAACTTTCAAACTCTAGAAAGAAAAATCAAGCTAAATTTAGATCTTCTTATATTGTAAGAGGTGGTCTCTTAAATCAAAGAACTCAACCATCAAACGGGTAAGTACAATATTATGTTAGATGATTGTGTCTTGTTTTCTCATTTGTTGTCACAAATTCTGCAATTCCTTTATTTTGGTTGGCTTATGTCTTATGTCTTATCTTTGATGTTTTATTTTGTAATTCATTATGATTATGATAATCTACAAAATCATGGGTTACGTGAAACTTTTCAAATTTTATTGTATGCTTGTTTGTTAATTAATTTTGATTCAATCATCCAAATTTTGATTTGGTTTATGTTGTTTTCAGTAACACCAATATGGAAATGCAATGGTCAATCATAGATGATGGTTGTATCATTGATTTGATGGATTTGGGTCACCGCAACAACAACATAAACAAGAGATTTTTAAGATCAACTCAAGATGGTGGGGTTAATATCTTTGATTCCATGAACTTGGTTCACAGCAACATGCAAAACACTGGAAGTAGAATGCTAAGATTAACCGAAGATGGTGTTTTCATCTTTGATTCCATGCAAAATAACCATGATTCTGTTAGAAATCTTGAGAGGTTGAGAATTGAAGAAAAAATGAAAGAGAACTGTTGCATATATCTTGATGAACTTTCAATTGGATCAAGAGCAATTTGTATACCTCACCCATGTTCTCATATCTTTCATGAACACTGTATCACAAAATGGCTTAATGTCAATCACACATGTCCTTTGTGTCGTAGGAACATTTAGTTACAATATTTGTATCTAGGTCTTGTAATGACAATTTCAAATCAATTTGTCCCTAATAATATCATATTATTCTTTTGATGATAATAAATATTTAAGTTGACGATATTAAATATGAAAAACTTGATGTTATTTCTTTTTAAGAATACACAATAATAAAGATCGTGATTTAATATGTTATGGTTTTAATATGTTTTAGTGCAAAGTATGACCTTTTTGTTTAATAATAGAAGTGTAAAATATAATAATTAATATGTATTTTTTATTTTTTTAATAAATTGTATATATAAAATACATATTTGATTTTTTTTAATCTATAAAAAAAACACATTTTGCTGTCTTTTGAGGAGGTGCTCTTTCGAAATAAAACATATTCTTCATCTCATAATTTATAGGTTCTTTATTTGTCTTAATGATTGTTTTTTGGATGCCTTATAGTTTATATAGTTCTATGATTATGTTTATTGTACGAAACAAATAAGAATGAAAAAAATGTGGTTGTGTTAATATTATTAATTGAATTAGACTTCTCTGTCTTTATCAATGTGTTAATAATAGTAAAGAGAATGAATGAATACTCAAAAATATATAAAAATAAACATTCTTCTAAAAAAAATGTTGCATCAAATAAATTGACCTGTGAAATAAATTAAATTATGATATTTAAATTACTATACTAAATAATATATATATATATATATATATAAACTACAACTTTTCATCTAATAATAAATAATTCTACCAATTACCATCATTTTATTCACTAATTTTTGAATTGTTTTCATGGAAAATCATTTTGATTTGCTAATTTAATCATATTATTAATTTAATATTGGTAGATACCCAATACTTAATTACTTATGTTGGTAATAAGTTAATTATATATCGATAAGATTAAATTTTTCATCATTATCATTTCATATTGAGTATTTTTAGTTTAAGATTTTAAATTATGATCATGTATATGATATATTAATTAAAGAGCAACTAACTATTTAATTGTTTTCTGAAACAAAAGTATAGATCCGAAATAAAATACGAATTTTCAAATTACCAAATATTTAATTGTTTTGTGAAACAAAAGTATAGATCCGAAATAAAATACGAATTTCTAAATTACCAAAAATATTTAATTGTTTTGTGAAATAAAAGTATAGATCGAAATAAAATACGAATTTCCAAATTACAAAAAATATTTAATTGTTTTGTGAAGCAAAAAAGTATAGATCCGAAATAAAATATAATTATGAAAAATTGAGTATTTTTTTTAATAAAAGTACGGTTTCAAAATAAAATTTAAATTTTCAAATTATGAAAATTGACTATTATATTTTTTAAAATAAAATATAATTATGAGAAATTGAGTATTTTTTTAATAAAAGTACTGTTATAAAATAAAATTTAAATTTCCAAATTATGAAAAATTCAATATTATATTTCTTTAAATATTTTCTGAAAAATCTTCTCTTCCTATTTAACCTCTAAATTAAGAGAGAAAGTTAGGACTACAATTATCATTTCTAATTTTTTCTACTATTTAACTTTTTTGTAAAACAATAGTACGGTTTCAAGTTCTTTCTAAACCCTAAACCCTAAACAAAAGTACAGATCTAAAATAAAGTACGAATTTCCTTTTTTGTGAAAGAAAAGTAGAGAGATCCAAAGTAAAATATAATTATGAGAAATTGAGTATTTTTTTAAAATAAAAGTACTATTCCAAAATAAAATTTAAATTTCCAAATTATGAAAAATTGAGTATTATATTTTTTTAAATGTTTTATGAAAAATCTTCTCTTCCTATTTAACCTCTAAATTAAGAGAGAAAGTTAGGACTACAATTATCATTTCTAATTTTTTCTACTACTTAATTTTTTTGTAAAACAAAAGTACAATTCCAAAAGAAAATTTAAATTTTTAAATTAAGAAAAATTTTTATTTTTTTGTGAAACAAAAAGTACAGATCCGAAATAAAACACGAATTTTCAAATTACCAAAAATATTTAATTGTTTTGTGAAACAACAGTACATATCTGAAATAAAATACGAATTTTTAAATTACGAAAAATATTTAATTTTTTTGTGAAACAAAAGTACAGATCCGAAATAAAATATGAATTTCCAAATTACGAAAAATATTTATTTTTTTGTGAAAGAAAAGTAGAGAGATCCAGAATAAAATATAATTATGAAAAATTGAATATTTGTTTTAAATAAAAGTACGGTTCTAAAATACAATTTAAATTTTGAAGTTATGAAAAATTGACTATTATATTTTTTTAAATAAAATATAATTATGAAAAATTGAATAATTTTTTTAAATAAAAGTACGGTTCCAAAATAAAATTTAAATTTTTAAATTATGAAAAAATGACTATTATATTTTTTTAAATGTTTTCTGAAAAATCTTATCTTCCTATTTAACCTCTAAATTAAGAGAGAAAGTTAGGACTACAATTATCATTTCTAATTTTTTGTACTATTTAATTTTTTTTGTAAAATAAAAGTACAGTTCCAAAATAAAATTTAAATTTCCAAATTATGAAAAATATTTTTTTTTAAAATAAAAGTACGACTCCAAAATAAATTTTAAATTGCCAAATTATGAAAAATATTTATTTTTTTGTGAAAGAAAAGTAGAGAGATCCAGAATAAAATATAATTATGAAAAATTGAGTATTTTTTTTCAATAAAAGTACGGTTCCAAAATAAAATTTAAATTTCCAAATTATGAAAAACTGAGTATTATATTTTTTAAAATATTTTCTGAAAAATCTTCTCTTCCTATTTGTAACAATCCAATATATTAGATTATAAAAATATTAGATTATAAAGATATTTGGTTATAAAAATATTAGATCATAAAGATATTATATTATAAAGATATTCAGTTATAAAAATATTATATTATAAAGATACTTGGTTATAAAGATATTAGATCATAAAG
Source organism: Lablab purpureus (assembly GCA_030347555.1). NCBI lineage: Eukaryota > Viridiplantae > Streptophyta > Magnoliopsida > Fabales > Fabaceae > Lablab > Lablab purpureus. The sequence continues at coordinate 28,429,606 of CM059264.1, forward strand.
ATATTATATTATAAAGATATTCAGTTATAAAAATATTAGATTATAAAGATATTTTAATTATAAAGATATTAGATCATAAAGATATTATGTTATAAAAATATTCAGTTATAAACATATTAGATTATAAAGATATTGGACTATAGAGATATTTGATTATACAAATATTAGATTATAAAGATATTATATATTATATTATAAAGATATCAGATTATAAAGACAATACAATATATAAAAAACAACAAACTTGTTGGATAGTTTGTTTTCACATACCTCTATTCTTTCTACCTCCATTCTCTCTACACTCTCTCTAAGGTTTAGATACTGAAACCCTAACGGTCTCTAGATCCAAAAGAAGCAATAGGAGGCTAATGGTGTAAGGAGGAGGTCTATCCAATCAGTTTTTTTGAACGGGTAAGTCTAGGTTCGTTTATTCTTAAGAATTTTCTTTTGGAAAGTTTATGGTTTTTGAAGATTTTTCTCAATGAATTCTCTTTATGGGGAGATGTTATCTAGGATTTTGAGATAAAAGATGAGCTAAGGTTAGGATTGCAATTTTTCCATCTGAGCAAGGAACAAACAAAAATCCAGGTTAGGGAAGTTAATGTTCAAAAATATATAAATCAATATTAAGAAAATTAATGTTATATATATATATATAATTAGTATGTTTTGTATATTATTGTTGTATTGAGTGTAATGTGTGAAAAACCTTGTTTTTGGTATTGTTTATGATGTTTAAGTTGATATTTGGATGTTTGTTGACAATCAGTGGAATGGAAAATTTGTTTGAGGGGTAGAAACGGAAGTTTCTTTCCTTAGAGGATTTTGGTCTCGATCCTATTCTTGTTTATAAATTTAGATTATTATCTCTAAATAAAATTGAGAAAAATTGATTGGTTATGTATGACCTCTGATGTTGTTGTGTGAGGCCGAGTAGAGCAAATGGTTGGTGCCCATAATCTACTGATATGTGTTGATGAGATGTTTGGTACCCGAAGAGGTACAACTTTATGTGAGGCCGAGTAGAGCCTGGGGTTGGTGCCCATAATCTACTGATGTGTGTTGATGAGATGTTTAGTACCCGGGGAGATACAACTTTATGTGAGGCCAAGTAGAGCCTGGGGTTGGTGCCCATAATCTACTGATGTGTGTTGATGAGATGTTTGGTACCCGGGGAGGTACAACTTTCATTTTAGGTGGTGAGCTATGCTAGAGCGGATTCAATGAGATTTCAGGCTCCACTGGTAGTCCCCGTCACGTAGACTAAGATGCCAGGTGGTGAGGAGCCGATGGGGGGATGCTGAAGACCTGCTCTGAGGCTACATTGAGGTAGGCCAGGGCCAGAGTAGGGTTGATAGTGGTCCTACCCTGTGGGTAGGGTGGTCAGAGTGTTATTGTGCCGGTACAGTAGCCGACCACAATGTGACCCACAGGTGTTAGTCTCTGAGTTTGGGCATAGTAGCCGTGTCTTCCGGAAGATGTTTTCTTTTTAGGACATTTTGAATGTGCATGAGAATGTTGTAGTTATGTGTATTACGTGATAATATTATTTGTGTTGTTACTTTTGAATTATTAAAGATGCATTAGATTTTAGAGCATTTAAGTATGTTCTATGATGAATGTGCATGAGAATGACGTGATGATGAATATTACATGATACTATTATTTTGTGTTGTTATATTTTTGAATTATTAACTTATCTTACAATGCCGATTGTTTGGCCTACGATGATCGTGTTTCATTACACGGGAGCAAATATTTTAATAGGTGAGAGAGATGCTTTTGAGTCCTAAGACTAGATTGGAAGATGAAGTAGCAGTTATATGCATATATTTATATATGTTTTTATATCTCATAATAGAATTTTGTCCTAGTAGAGATTTTCTTTTGTATTAAATACAAAATATATATATATATATATATATATAATATTTTTATCATCAGTTAATGCAAGTTACAATTGCACATTGAATATGATAATAGTAGTGATTTCTTGGGTTGTTACACTATTTAACCTCTACATTAAGAGAGAAAGTTAGGACTACAATTATCATTTCTAATTTTTTCTACTATTTAATTTTTTGAGCGGGTAAGTCTAGGTTCGTTTATTCTTAAGAATTTTCTTTTGGAAAGTTTATGGTTTTTGAAGATTTTTCTCAATGAATTCTCTTTATGGGGAGATGTTATCTAGGATTTTGAGATAAAAGATGAGCTAAGGTTAGGATTGCAATTTTTCCATCCGAGCAAGGAACAAACAAAAATCCAGGTTAGGGAAGTTAATGTTCAAAAATATATAAATCAATATTAAGAAAATTAATGTTATATATATATATAATTAGTATGTTTTGTATATTATTGTTGTATTGAGTGTAATGTGTGAAAAACCTTGTTTTTGGTATTGTTTATGATGTTTAAGTTGATATTTGGATGTTTGTTGACAATCGGTGGAATGGAAAATTTGTTTGAGGGGTAGAAACGGAAGTTTCTTTCCTTAGAGGATTTTGGTCTCGATCCTATTCTTGTTTATAAATTTAGATTATTATCTCTAAATAAAATTGAGAAAAATTGATTGGTTATGTATGACCTCTGATGTTGTTGTGTGAGGCCGAGTAGAGCAAATGGTTGGTGCCCATAATCTACTGATATGTGTTGATGAGATGTTTGGTACCCGAAGAGGTACAACTTTATGTGAGGCCGAGTAGAGCCTGGGGTTGGTGCCCATAATCTACTGATGTGTGTTGATGAGATGTTTAGTACCCGGGGAGATACAACTTTATGTGAGCCCAAGTAGAGCCTGGGGTTGGTGCCCATAATCTACTGATGTGTGTTGATGAGATGTTTGGTACCCGGGAGGTACAACTTTCATTTTAGGTGGTGAGCTATGCTAGAGCGGATTCAATGAGATTTCGGGCTCCACTGGTAGTCCCCGTCACGTAGACTAAGATGCCAGGTGGTGAGGACCGATGAGGGGATGTCGAAGACCTGCTCCGAGGCTACATTGAGGTAGGCCAGGGCCAGAGTAGGGTTGATAGTGGTCCTACCCTGTGGGTAGGGTGGTCAGAGTGTTATTGTGCCGGTACAGTAGCCGACCACAATGTGACCCACAGGTGTTAGTCTCTGAGTTCGGGCATAGTAGCCGTGTCTTCCGGAAGATGTTTTCTTTTTAGGACATTTTGAATGTGCATGAGAATGTTGTAGTTATGTGTATTACGTGATAATATTATTTGTGTTGTTACTTTTGAATTATTAAAGATGCATTAGATTTTAGAGCATTTAAGTATGTTCTATGATGAATGTGCATGAGAATGACGTGATGATGAATATTACATGATACTATTATTTTGTGTTGTTATATTTTTGAATTATTAACTTATCTTACAATGCCGATTGTTTGGCCTACGATGATCGTGTTTCATTACACGGGAGCAAATATTTTAATAGGTGAGAGAGATGCTTTTGAGTCCTAAGACTAGATTGGAAGATGAAGTAGCAGTTATATGCATATATTTATATATGTTTTTATATCTCATAATAGAATTTTGTCCTAGTAGAGATTTTCTTTTGTATTAAATACAAAATATATATATATATATATATATATTTTTATCATCGATTAATGCAAGTTACAATTGCACATTGAATATGATAATAGTAGTGATTTCTTGGGTTGTTACACTATTTAACCTCTACATTAAGAGAGAAAGTTAGGACTACAATTATCATTTCTAATTTTTTCTACTATTTAATTTTTTGAACGGGTAAGTCTAGGTTCGTTTATTCTTAAGAATTTTCTTTTGGAAAGTTTATGGTTTTTGAAGATTTTTCTCAATGAATTCTCTTTATGGGGAGATGTTATCTAGGATTTTGAGATAAAAGATGAGCTAAGGTTAGGATTGCAATTTTTCCATCCGAGCAAGGAACAAACAAAAATCCAGGTTAGGGAAGTTAATGTTCAAAAATATATAAATCAATATTAAGAAAATTAATGTTATATATATATATATAATTAGTATGTTTTGTATATTATTGTTGTATTGAGTGTAATGTGTGAAAAACCTTGTTTTTGGTATTGTTTATGATGTTTAAGTTGATATTTGGATGTTTGTTGACAATCGGTGGAATGGAAAATTTGTTTGAGGGGTAGAAACGGAAGTTTCTTTCCTTAGAGGATTTTTGGTCTCGATCCTATTCTTGTTTATAAATTTAGATTATTATCTCTAAATAAAATTGAGAAAAATTGATTGGTTATGTATGACCTCCGATGTTGTTGTGTGAGGCCGAGTATAGCAAATGGTTGGTGCCCATAATCTACCGATATGTGTTGATGAGATGTTTGGTACCGAAGAGGTACAACTTTATGTGAGGCCGAGTAGAGCCCGGGGTTGGTGCCCATAATCTACCGATGTGTGTTGATGAGATGTTTAGTACCCGGGAGATACAACTTTATGTGAGGCCAAGTAGAGCCTGGGGTTGGTGCCCATAATCTATCGATGTGTGTTGATGAGATGTTTGGTACCCGGGAGGTACAACTTTCATTTTAGGTGGTGAGCTATGCTAGAGCGGATTCAATGAGATTTCGGGCTCCACTGGTAGTCCCCGTCACGTAGACTAAGATGCCAGGTGGTGAGGACCGATGAGGGATGTCGAAGACCCGCTCCGAGGCTACATTGAGGTAGGCCAGGGCCGGAGTAGGGTTGATAGTGGTCCTACCCTGTAGGTAGGGTGGTTAGAGTGTTATTGTGCCTGGTACAATGAGCTCGACCACAATGTGACCCACAGGTGTTAGTCTCTAAGTTTGGGCATAGTAGCCGTGTCTTCCGGAAGATGTTTTCTTTTAGGACATTTTGAATGTGCATGAGAATGTTGTAGTTATGTGTATTACGTGATAATATTATTTGTGTTGTTACTTTTGAATTATTAAAGATGCATTAGATTTTAGAGCATTTAAGTATGTTCTATGATGAATGTGCATGAGAATGACGTGATGATGAATATTACATGATACTATTATTTTGTGTTGTTATATTTTTGAATTATTAACTTATCTTACAATGCCGATTGTTTGGCCTACGATGATCGTGTTTCATTACACGGAGCAAATATTTTAATAGGTGAGAGAGATGCTTTTGAGTCCTAAGACTAGATTGGAAGATGAAGTAGCAGCTTATATGCATATATTTATATATGTTTTTATATCTCATAATAGAATTTTGTCCTAGTAGAGATTTTCTTTTGTATTAAATACAAAATATATATATATATATATATATATATAATATTTCTATCATCGCTTAATGCAAGTTACAATTGCACATTGAATATGATAATAGTAGTGATTTCTTGGGTTGTTACACTATTTAACCTCTACATTAAGAGAGAAAGTTAGGACTACAATTATCATTTCTAATTTTTTCTACTATTTAATTTTTTGAACGGGTAAGTCTAGGTTCGTTTATTCTTAAGAATTTTCTTTTGGAAAGTTTATGGTTTTTGAAGATTTTTCTCAATGAATTCTCTTTATGGGGAGATGTTATCTAGGATTTTGAGATAAAAGATGAGCTAAGGTTAGGATTGCAATTTTTCCATCCGAGCAAGGAACAAACAAAAATCCAGGTTAGGGAAGTTAATGTTCAAAAATATATAAATCAATATTAAGAAAATTAATGTTATATATATATATATAATTAGTATGTTTTGTATATTATTGTTGTATTGAGTGTAATGTGTGAAAAACCTTGTTTTTGGTATTGTTTATGATGTTTAAGTTGATATTTGGATGTTTGTTGACAATCGGTGGAATGGAAAATTTGTTTGAGGGGTAGAAACGGAAGTTTCTTTCCTTAGAGGATTTTGGTCTCGATCCTATTCTTGTTTATAAATTTAGATTATTATCTCTAAATAAAATTGAGAAAAATTGATTGGTTATGTATGACCTCCGATGTTGTTGTGTGAGGCCGAGTAGAGCAAATGGTTGGTGCCCATAATCTACCGATATGTGTTGATGAGATGTTTGGTACCGAAGAGGTACAACTTTATGTGAGGCCGAGTAGAGCCTCGGGGTTGGTGCCCATAATCTACCGATGTGTGTTGATGAGATGTTTAGTACCCGGGAGATACAACTTTATGTGAGGCCAAGTAGAGCCTGGGGTTGGTGCCCATAATCTACCGATGTGTGTTGATGAGATGTTTGGTACCCGGGAGGTACAACTTTCATTTTAGGTGGTGAGCTATGCTAGAGCGGATTCAATGAGATTTCGGGCTCCACTGGTAGTCCCCGTCACGTAGACTAAGATGCCAGGTGGTGAGGACCGATGAGGGATGTCGAAGACCCGCTCCGAGGCTACATTGAGGTAGGCCAGGGCCGGAGTAGGGTTGATAGTGGTCCTACCCCGTAGGTAGGGTGGTTAGAGTGTTATTGTGCCGGTACAAGTAGCCGACCACAATGTGACCCACAGGTGTTAGTCTCTGAGTTCGGGCATAGTAGCCGTGTCTTTCGGAAGATGTTTTCTTTTAGGACATTTTGAATGTGCATGAGAATGTTGTAGTTATGTGTATTACGTGATAATATTATTTGTGTTGTTACTTTTGAATTATTAAAGATGCATTAGATTTTAGAGCATTTAAGTATGTTCTATGATGAATGTGCATGAGAATGACGTGATGATGAATATTACATGATACTATTATTTTGTGTTGTTATATTTTTGAATTATTAACTTATCTTACAATGCCGATTGTTTGGCCTACGATGATCGTGTTTCATTACACGGGAGCAAATATTTTAATAGGTGAGAGAGATGCTTTTGAGTCCTAAGACTAGATTGGAAGATGAAGTAGCAGCTTATATGCATATATTTATATATGTTTTTATATCTCATAATAGAATTTTGTCCTAGTAGAGATTTTCTTTTGTATTAAATACAAAATATATATATATATATATATATATATAATATTTCTATCATCGCTTAATGCAAGTTACAATTGCACATTGAATATGATAATAGTAGTGATTTCTTGGGTTGTTACACTATTTAACCTCTACATTAAGAGAGAAAGTTAGGACTACAATTATCATTTCTAATTTTTTCTACTATTTAATTTTTTGAACGGGTAAGTCTAGGTTCGTTTATTCTTAAGAATTTTCTTTTGGAAAGTTTATGGTTTTTGAAGATTTTTCTCAATGAATTCTCTTTATGGGGAGATGTTATCTAGGATTTTGAGATAAAAGATGAGCTAAGGTTAGGATTGCAATTTTTCCATCCGAGCAAGGAACAAACAAAAATCCAGGTTAGGGAAGTTAATGTTCAAAAATATATAAATCAATATTAAGAAAATTAATGTTATATATATATATATAATTAGTATGTTTTGTATATTATTGTTGTATTGAGTGTAATGTGTGAAAAACCTTGTTTTTGGTATTGTTTATGATGTTTAAGTTGATATTTGGATGTTTGTTGACAATCAGTGGAATGGAAAATTTGTTTGAGGGGTAGAAACGGAAGTTTCTTTCCTTAGAGGATTTTGGTCTCGATCCTATTCTTGTTTATAAATTTAGATTATTATCTCTAAATAAAATTGAGAAAAATTGATTGGTTATGTATGACCTCCGATGTTGTTGTGTGAGGCCGAGTAGAGCAAATGGTTGGTGCCCATAATCTACCGATATGTGTTGATGAGATGTTTGGTACCGAAGAGGTACAACTTTATGTGAGGCCGAGTAGAGCCTGGGGTTGGTGCCCATAATCTACCGATGTGTGTTGATGAGATGTTTAGTACCCGAGGAGATACAACTTTATGTGAGGCCAAGTAGAGCCTGGGGTTGGTGCCCATAATCTACCGATGTGTGTTGATGAGATGTTTGGTACCCGGGAGGTACAACTTTCATTTTAGGTGGTGAGCTATGCTAGAGCGGATTCAATGAGATTTCGGGCTCCACTGGTAGTCCCCGTCACGTAGACTAAGATGCCAGGTGGTGAGGACCGATGAGGGGATGCTGAAGACCTGCTCTGAGGCTACATTGAGGTAGGCCAGGGCCAGAGTAGGGTTGATAGTGGTCCTACCCTGTAGGTAGGGTGGTTAGAGTGTTATTGTGCCGGTACAGTAGCCGACCACAATGTGACCCACAGGTGTTAGTCTCTAAGTTTGGGCATAGTAGCCGTGTCTTCCGGAAGATGTTTTCTTTTAGGACATTTTGAATGTGCATGAGAATGTTGTAGTTATGTGTATTACGTGATAATATTATTTGTGTTGTTACTTTTGAATTATTAAAGATGCATTAGATTTTAGAGCATTTAAGTATGTTCTATGATGAATGTGCATGAGAATGACGTGATGATGAATATTACATGATACTATTATTTTGTGTTGTTATATTTTTGAATTATTAACTTATCTTACAATGCCGATTGTTTGGCCTACGATGATCGTGTTTCATTACACGGAGCAAATATTTTAATAGGTGAGAGAGATGCTTTTGAGTCCTAAGACTAGATTGGAAGATGAAGTAGCAGTTATATGCATATATTTATATATGTTTTTATATCTCATAATAGAATTTTGTCCTAGTAGAGATTTTCTTTTGTATTAAATACAAAATATATATATATATATATATATAATATTTCTATCATCGCTTAATGCAAGTTACAATTGCACATTGAATATGATAATAGTAGTGATTTCTTGGGTTGTTACACTATTTAACCTCTACATTAAGAGAGAAAGTTAGGACTACAATTATCATTTCTAATTTTTTCTACTATTTAATTTTTTGAACGGGTAAGTCTAGGTTCGTTTATTCTTAAGAATTTTCTTTTGGAAAGTTTATGGTTTTTGAAGATTTTTCTCAATGAATTCTCTTTATGGGGAGATGTTATCTAGGATTTTGAGATAAAAGATGAGCTAAGGTTAGGATTGCAATTTTTCCATCCGAGCAAGGAACAAACAAAAATCCAGGTTAGGGAAGTTAATGTTCAAAAATATATAAATCAATATTAAGAAAATTAATGTTATATATATATATATAATTAGTATGTTTTGTATATTATTGTTGTATTGAGTGTAATGTGTGAAAAACCTTGTTTTTGGTATTGTTTATGATGTTTAAGTTGATATTTGGATGTTTGTTGACAATCAGTGGAATGGAAAATTTGTTTGAGGGGTAGAAACGGAAGTTTCTTTCCTTAGAGGATTTTGGTCTCGATCCTATTCTTGTTTATAAATTTAGATTATTATCTCTAAATAAAATTGAGAAAAATTGATTGGTTATGTATGACCTCCGATGTTGTTGTGTGAGGCCGAGTAGAGCAAATGGTTGGTGCCCATAATCTACCGATATGTGTTGATGAGATGTTTGGTACCGAAGAGGTACAACTTTATGTGAGGCCGAGTAGAGCCCGGGGTTGGTGCCCATAATCTACCGATGTGTGTTGATGAGATGTTTAGTACCCGGGAGATACAACTTTATGTGAGGCCAAGTAGAGCCTGGGGTTGGTGCCCATAATCTACCGATGTGTGTTGATGAGATGTTTGGTACCCGGGAGGTACAACTTTCATTTTAGGTGGTGAGCTATGCTAGAGCGGATTCAATGAGATTTCGGGCTCCACTGGTAGTCCCCGTCACGTAGACTAAGATGCCAGGTGGTGAGGACCGATGAGGGGATGTCGAAGACCCGCTCCGAGGCTACATTGAGGTAGGCCAGGGCCGGAGTAGGGTTGATAGTGGTCCTACCCTGTAGGTAGGGTGGTTAGAGTGTTATTGTGCCGGTACAGTAGCCGACCACAATGTGACCCACAGGTGTTAGTCTCTGAGTTTGGGCATAGTAGCCGTGTCTTCCGGAAGATGTTTTCTTTTTAGGACATTTTGAATGTGCATGAGAATGTTGTAGTTATGTGTATTACGTGATAATATTATTTGTGTTGTTACTTTTGAATTATTAAAGATGCATTAGATTTTAGAGCATTTAAGTATGTTCTATGATGAATGTGCATGAGAATGACGTGATGATGAATATTACATGATACTATTATTTTGTGTTGTTATATTTTTGAATTATTAACTTATCTTACAATGCCGATTGTTTGGCCTACGATGATCGTGTTTCATTACACGGAGCAAATATTTTAATAGGTGAGAGAGATGCTTTTGAGTCCTAAGACTAGATTGGAAGATGAAGTAGCAGTTATATGCATATATTTATATATGTTTTTATATCTCATAATAGAATTTTGTCCTAGTAGAGATTTTCTTTTGTATTAAATACAAAATATATATATATATATATATATATATTTCTATCATCGATTAATGCAAGTTACAATTGCACATTGAATATGATAATAGTAGTGATTTCTTGGGTTGTTACACTATTTAACCTCTACATTAAGAGAGAAAGTTAGGACTACAATTATCATTTCTAATTTTTTCTACTATTTAATTTTTTGAACGGGTAAGTCTAGGTTCGTTTATTCTTAAGAATTTTCTTTTGGAAAGTTTATGGTTTTTGAAGATTTTTCTCAATGAATTCTCTTTATGGGGAGATGTTATCTAGGATTTTGAGATAAAAGATGAGCTAAGGTTAGGATTGCAATTTTTCCATCCGAGCAAGGAACAAACAAAAATCCAGGTTAGGGAAGTTAATGTTCAAAAATATATAAATCAATATTAAGAAAATTAATGTTATATATATATATATAATTAGTATGTTTTGTATATTATTGTTGTATTGAGTGTAATGTGTGAAAAACCTTGTTTTTGGTATTGTTTATGATGTTTAAGTTGATATTTGGATGTTTGTTGACAATCGGTGGAATGGAAAATTTGTTTGAGGGGTAGAAACGGAAGTTTCTTTCCTTAGAGGATTTTTGGTCTCGATCCTATTCTTGTTTATAAATTTAGATTATTATCTCTAAATAAAATTGAGAAAAATTGATTGGTTATGTATGACCTCCGATGTTGTTGTGTGAGGCCGAGTAGAGCAAATGGTTGGTGCCCATAATCTACCGATATGTGTTGATGAGATGTTTGGTACCGAAGAGGTACAACTTTATGTGAGGCCGAGTAGAGCCTGGGGTTGGTGCCCATAATCTACCGATGTGTGTTGATGAGATGTTTAGTACCCGGGAGATACAACTTTATGTGAGGCCAAGTAGAGCCTGGGGTTGGTGCCCATAATCTACCGATGTGTGTTGATGAGATGTTTGGTACCCGGGAGGTACAACTTTCATTTTAGGTGGTGAGCTATGCTAGAGCGGATTCAATGAGATTTCGGGCTCCACTGGTAGTCCCCGATCACGTAGACTAAGATGCCAGGTGGTGAGGACCGATGAGGGATGTCGAAGACCCGCTCCGAGGCTACATTGAGGTAGGCCAGGGCCAGAGTAGGGTTGATAGTAGTCCTACCCTGTGGGTAGGGTGGTCAGAGTGTTATTGTGCCGGTACAGTAGCCGACCACAATGTGACCCACAGGTGTTAGTCTCTGAGTTCGGGCATAGTAGCCGTGTCTTCCGGAAGATGTTTTCTTTTTAGGACATTTTGAATGTGCATGAGAATGTTGTAGTTATGTGTATTACGTGATAATATTATTTGTGTTGTTACTTTTGAATTATTAAAGATGCATTAGATTTTAGAGCATTTAAGTATGTTCTATGATGAATGTGCATGAGAATGACGTGATGATGAATATTACATGATACTATTATTTTGTGTTGTTATATTTTTGAATTATTAACTTATCTTACAATGCCGATTGTTTGGCCTACGATGATCGTGTTTCATTACACGGGAGCAAATATTTTAATAGGTGAGAGAGATGCTTTTGAGTCCTAAGACTAGATTGGAAGATGAAGTAGCAGTTATATGCATATATTTATATATGTTTTTATATCTCATAATAGAATTTTGTCCTAGTAGAGATTTTCTTTTGTATTAAATACAAAATATATATATATATATATATATATATTTTTATCATCGCTTAATGCAAGTTACAATTGCACATTGAATATGATAATAGTAGTGATTTCTTGGGTTGTTACACTATTTAACCTCTACATTAAGAGAGAAAGTTAGGACTACAATTATCATTTCTAATTTTTTCTACTATTTAATTTTTTGAACGGGTAAGTCTAGGTTCGTTTATTCTTAAGAATTTTCTTTTGGAAAGTTTATGGTTTTTGAAGATTTTTCTCAATGAATTCTCTTTATGGGGAGATGTTATCTAGGATTTTGAGATAAAAGATGAGCTAAGGTTAGGATTGCAATTTTTCCATCTGAGCAAGGAACAAACAAAAATCCAGGTTAGGGAAGTTAATGTTCAAAAATATATAAATCAATATTAAGAAAATTAATGTTATATATATATATATATATAATTAGTATGTTTTGTATATTATTGTTGTATTGAGTGTAATGTGTGAAAAACCTTGTTTTTGGTATTGTTTATGATGTTTAAGTTGATATTTGGATGTTTGTTGACAATCAGTGGAATGGAAAATTTGTTTGAGGGGTAGAAACGGAAGTTTCTTTCCTTAGAGGATTTTTGGTCTCGATCCTATTCTTGTTTATAAATTTAGATTATTATCTCTAAATAAAATTGAGAAAAATTGATTGGTTATGTATGACCTCCGATGTTGTTGTGTGAGGCCGAGTAGAGCAAATGGTTGGTGCCCATAATCTACCGATATGTGTTGATGAGATGTTTGGTACCGAAGAGGTACAACTTTATGTGAGGCCGAGTAGAGCCCGGGGTTGGTGCCCATAATCTACCGATGTGTGTTGATGAGATGTTTAGTACCCGGGAGATACAACTTTATGTGAGGCCAAGTAGAGCCTGGGGTTGGTGCCCATAATCTACCGATGTGTGTTGATGAGATGTTTGGTACCCGGGGAGGTACAACTTTCATTTTAGGTGGTGAGCTATGCTAGAGCGGATTCAATGAGATTTCAGGCTCCACTGGTAGTCCCCGTCACGTAGACTAAGATGCCAGGTGGTGAGGACCGATGAGGGGATGCTGAAGACCTGCTCTGAGGCTACATTGAGGTAGGCCAGGGCCGGAGTAGGGTTGATAGTGGTCCTACCCTGTAGGTAGGGTGGTTAGAGTGTTATTGTGCCGAGTACAATGAGCCGACCACAATGTGACCCACAGGTGTTAGTCTCTAAGTTTGGGCATAGTAGCCGTGTCTTCCGGAAGATGTTTTCTTTTAGGACATTTTGAATGTGCATGAGAATGTTGTAGTTATGTGTATTACGTGATAATATTATTTGTGTTGTTACTTTTGAATTATTAAAGATGCATTAGATTTTAGAGCATTTAAGTATGTTCTATGATGAATGTGCATGAGAATGACGTGATGATGAATATTACATGATACTATTATTTTGTGTTGTTATATTTTTGAATTATTAACTTATCTTACAATGCCGATTGTTTGGCCTACGATGATCGTGTTTCATTACACGGGAGCAAATATTTTAATAGGTGAGAGAGATGCTTTTGAGTCCTAAGACTAGATTGGAAGATGAAGTAGCAGATTATATGCATATATTTATATATGTTTTTATATCTCATAATAGAATTTTGTCCTAGTAGAGATTTTCTTTTGTATTAAATACAAAATATATATATATATATATATATAATATTTCTATCATCGCTTAATGCAAGTTACAATTGCACATTGAATATGATAATAGTAGTGATTTCTTGGGTTGTTACACTATTTAACCTCTACATTAAGAGAGAAAGTTAGGACTACAATTATCATTTCTAATTTTTTCTACTATTTAATTTTTTGAACGGGTAAGTCTAGGTTCGTTTATTCTTAAGAATTTTCTTTTGGAAAGTTTATGGTTTTTGAAGATTTTTCTCAATGAATTCTCTTTATGGGGAGATGTTATCTAGGATTTTGAGATAAAAGATGAGCTAAGGTTAGGATTGCAATTTTTCCATCCGAGCAAGGAACAAACAAAAATCCAGGTTAGGGAAGTTAATGTTCAAAAATATATAAATCAATATTAAGAAAATTAATGTTATATATATATATATAATTAGTATGTTTTGTATATTATTGTTGTATTGAGTGTAATGTGTGAAAAACCTTGTTTTTGGTATTGTTTATGATGTTTAAGTTGATATTTGGATGTTTGTTGACAATCGCTGGAATGGAAAATTTGTTTGAGGGGTAGAAACGGAAGTTTCTTTCCTTAGAGGATTTTTGGTCTCGATCCTATTCTTGTTTATAAATTTAGATTATTATCTCTAAATAAAATTGAGAAAAATTGATTGGTTATGTATGACCTCTGATGTTGTTGTGTGAGGCCGAGTAGAGCAAATGGTTGGTGCCCATAATCTACTGATATGTGTTGATGAGATGTTTGGTACCCGAAGAGGTACAACTTTATGTGAGGCCGAGTAGAGCCTGGGGTTGGTGCCCATAATCTACTGATGTGTGTTGATGAGATGTTTAGTACCCGGGGAGATACAACTTTATGTGAGGCCAAGTAGAGCCTGGGGTTGGTGCCCATAATCTACCGATGTGTGTTGATGAGATGTTTGGTACCCGGGAGGTACAACTTTCATTTTAGGTGGTGAGCTATGCTAGAGCGGATTCAATGAGATTTCAGGCTCCACTGGTAGTCCCCGTCACGTAGACTAAGATGCCAGGTGGTGAGGACCGATGAGGGGATGCTGAAGACCTGCTCTGAGGCTACATTGAGGTAGGCCAGGGCCAGAGTAGGGTTGATAGTGGTCCTACCCTGTAGGTAGGGTGGTTAGAGTGTTATTGTGCCGGTACAGTAGCCGACCACAATGTGACCCACAGGTGTTAGTCTCTAAGTTTGGGCATAGTAGCCGTGTCTTCCGGAAGATGTTTTCTTTTTAGGACATTTTGAATGTGCATGAGAATGTTGTAGTTATGTGTATTACGTGATAATATTATTTGTGTTGTTACTTTTGAATTATTAAAGATGCATTAGATTTTAGAGCATTTAAGTATGTTCTATGATGAATGTGCATGAGAATGACGTGATGATGAATATTACATGATACTATTATTTTGTGTTGTTATATTTTTGAATTATTAACTTATCTTACAATGCCGATTGTTTGGCCTACGATGATCGTGTTTCATTACACGGGAGCAAATATTTTAATAGGTGAGAGAGATGCTTTTGAGTCCTAAGACTAGATTGGAAGATGAAGTAGCAGCTTATATGCATATATTTATATATGTTTTTATATCTCATAATAGAATTTTGTCCTAGTAGAGATTTTCTTTTGTATTAAATACAAAATATATATATATATATATATATATTTTTATCATCGCTTAATGCAAGTTACAATTGCACATTGAATATGATAATAGTAGTGATTTCTTGGGTTGTTACACTATTTAACCTCTACATTAAGAGAGAAAGTTAGGACTACAATTATCATTTCTAATTTTTTCTACTATTTAATTTTTTGAACGGGTAAGTCTAGGTTCGTTTATTCTTAAGAATTTTCTTTGGAAAGTTTATGGTTTTTGAAGATTTTTCTCAATGAATTCTCTTTATGGGAGATGTTATCTAGGATTTTGAGATAAAAGATGAGCTAAGGTTAGGATTGCAATTTTTCCATCCGAGCAAGGAACAAACAAAAATCCAGGTTAGGGAAGTTAATGTTCAAAAATATATAAATCAATATTAAGAAAATTAATGTTATATATATATATATAATTAGTATGTTTTGTATATTATTGTTGTATTGAGTGTAATGTGTGAAAAACCTTGTTTTTGGTATTGTTTATGATGTTTAAGTTGATATTTGGATGTTTGTTGACAATCGCTGGAATGGAAAATTTGTTTGAGGGGTAGAAACGGAAGTTTCTTTCCTTAGAGGATTTTTGGTCTCGATCCTATTCTTGTTTATAAATTTAGATTATTATCTCTAAATAAAATTGAGAAAAATTGATTGGTTATGTATGACCTCCGATGTTGTTGTGTGAGGCCGAGTATAGCAAATGGTTGGTGCCCATAATCTACCGATATGTGTTGATGAGATGTTTGGTACCGAAGAGGTACAACTTTATGTGAGGCCGAGTAGAGCCTCGGGGTTGGTGCCCATAATCTACCGATGTGTGTTGATGAGATGTTTAGTACCCGGGAGATACAACTTTATGTGAGGCCAAGTAGAGCCCGGGGTTGGTGCCCATAATCTACCGATGTGTGTTGATGAGATGTTTGGTACCCGGGAGGTACAACTTTCATTTTAGGTGGTGAGCTATGCTAGAGCGGATTCAATGAGATTTCGGGCTCCACTGGTAGTCCCCGCCACGTAGACTAAGATGCCAGGTGGTGAGGACCGATGAGGGATGTCGAAGACCCGCTCCGAGGCTACATTGAGGTAGGCCAGGGCCGGAGTAGGGTTGATAGTGGTCCTACCCTGTAGGTAGGGTGGTTAGAGTGTTATTGTGCTCGGTACAATGAGCCGACCACAATGTGACCCACAGGTGTTAGTCTCTAAGTTTGGGCATAGTAGCCGTGTCTTCCGGAAGATGTTTTCTTTTAGGACATTTTGAATGTGCATGAGAATGTTGTAGTTATGTGTATTACGTGATAATATTATTTGTGTTGTTACTTTTGAATTATTAAAGATGCATTAGATTTTAGAGCATTTAAGTATGTTCTATGATGAATGTGCATGAGAATGACGTGATGATGAATATTACATGATACTATTATTTTGTGTTGTTATATTTTTGAATTATTAACTTATCTTACAATGCCGATTGTTTGGCCTACGATGATCGTGTTTCATTACACGGGAGCAAATATTTTAATAGGTGAGAGAGATGCTTTTGAGTCCTAAGACTAGATTGGAAGATGAAGTAGCAGATTATATGCATATATTTATATATGTTTTTATATCTCATAATAGAATTTTGTCCTAGTAGAGATTTTCTTTTGTATTAAATACAAATATATATATATATATATAATATTTTTATCATCGATTAATGCAAGTTACAATTGCACATTGAATATGATAATAGTAGTGATTTCTTGGGTTGTTACACTATTTAACCTCTACATTAAGAGAGAAAGTTAGGACTACAATTATCATTTCTAATTTTTTCTACTATTTAATTTTTTGAACTGGTAAGTCTAGGTTCGTTTATTCTTAAGAATTTTCTTTTGGAAAGTTTATGGTTTTTGAAGATTTTTCTCAATGAATTCTCTTTATGGGGAGATGTTATCTAGGATTTTGAGATAAAAGATGAGCTAAGGTTAGGATTGCAATTTTTCCATCCGAGCAAGGAACAAACAAAAATCCGAGGTTAGGAAGTTAATGTTCAAAAATATATAAATCAATATTAAGAAAATTAATGTTATATATATATATATAATTAGTATGTTTTGTATATTATTGTTGTATTGAGTGTAATGTGTGAAAAACCTTGTTTTTGGTATTGTTTATGATGTTTAAGTTGATATTTGGATGTTTGTTGACAATCGGTGGAATGGAAAATTTGTTTGAGGGGTAGAAACGGAAGTTTCTTTCCTTAGAGGATTTTTGGTCTCGATCCTATTCTTGTTTATAAATTTAGATTATTATCTCTAAATAAAATTGAGAAAAATTGATTGGTTATGTATGACCTCTGATGTTGTTGTGTGAGGCCGAGTATAGCAAATGGTTGGTGCCCATAATCTACTGATATGTGTTGATGAGATGTTTGGTACCGAAGAGGTACAACTTTATGTGAGGCCGAGTAGAGCCTCGGGTTGGTGCCCATAATCTACTCGATGTGTGTTGATGAGATGTTTAGTACCCGGGGAGATACAACTTTATGTGAGGCCAAGTAGAGCCTGGGGTTGGTGCCCATAATCTACTGATGTGTGTTGATGAGATGTTTGGTACCCGGGAGGTACAACTTTCATTTTAGGTGGTGAGCTATGCTAGAGCGGATTCAATGAGATTTCGAGCTCCACTGGTAGTCCCCAGTCACGTAGACTAAGATGCCAGGTGGTGAGGACCGATGAGGGATGTCGAAGACCCGCTCCGAGGCTACATTGAGGCAGGCCAGGGCCGAGTAGGGTTGATAGTGGTCCTACCCCGTAGGTAGGGTGGTTAGAGTGTTATTGTGTCGAGTACAGTAGCCGACCACAATGTGACCCACAGTGTTAGTCTCTAAGTTTGGGCATAGTAGCCGTGTCTTCCGGAAGATGTTTTCTTTTAGGACATTTTGAATGTGCATGAGAATGTTGTAGTTATGTGTATTACGTGATAATATTATTTGTGTTGTTACTTTTGAATTATTAAAGATGCATTAGATTTTAGAGCATTTAAGTATGTTCTATGATGAATGTGCATGAGAATGACGTGATGATGAATATTACATGATACTATTATTTTGTGTTGTTATATTTTTGAATTATTAACTTATCTTACAATGCCGATTGTTTGGCCTACGATGATCGTGTTTCATTACACGGGAGCAAATATTTTAATAGGTGAGAGAGATGCTTTTGAGTCCTAAGACTAGATTGGAAGATGAAGTAGCAGCTTATATGCATATATTTATATATGTTTTTATATCTCATAATAGAATTTTGTCCTAGTAGAGATTTTCTTTTGTATTAAATACAAAAATATATATATATATATATAATATTTTTATCATCGATTAATGCAAGTTACAATTGCACATTGAATATGATAATAGTAGTGATTTCTTGGGTTGTTACACTATTTAACCTCTACATTAAGAGAGAAAGTTAGGACTACAATTATCATTTCTAATTTTTTCTACTATTTAATTTTTTGAACTGGTAAGTCTAGGTTCGTTTATTCTTAAGAATTTTCTTTTGGAAAGTTTATGGTTTTTGAAGATTTTTCTCAATGAATTCTCTTTATGGGGAGATGTTATCTAGGATTTTGAGATAAAAGATGAGCTAAGGTTAGGATTGCAATTTTTCCATCCGAGCAAGGAACAAACAAAAATCCAGGTTAGGGAAGTTAATGTTCAAAAATATATAAATCAATATTAAGAAAATTAATGTTATATATATATATATAATTAGTATGTTTTGTATATTATTGTTGTATTGAGTGTAATGTGTGAAAAACCTTGTTTTTGGTATTGTTTATGATGTTTAAGTTGATATTTGGATGTTTGTTGACAATCGGTGGAATGGAAAATTTGTTTGAGGGGTAGAAACGGAAGTTTCTTTCCTTAGAGGATTTTTGGTCTCGATCCTATTCTTGTTTATAAATTTAGATTATTATCTCTAAATAAAATTGAGAAAAATTGATTGGTTATGTATGACCTCCGATGTTGTTGTGTGAGGCCGAGTATAGCAAATGGTTGGTGCCCATAATCTACCGATATGTGTTGATGAGATGTTTGGTACCGAAGAGGTACAACTTTATGTGAGGCCGAGTAGAGCCTGGGGTTGGTGCCCATAATCTACCGATGTGTGTTGATGAGATGTTTAGTACCCGGGAGATACAACTTTATGTGAGGCCAAGTAGAGCCTGGGGTTGGTGCCCATAATCTACCGATGTGTGTTGATGAGATGTTTGGTACCCGGGAGGTACAACTTTCATTTTAGGTGGTGAGCTATGCTAGAGCGGATTCAATGAGATTTCGGGCTCCACTCGGTAGTCCCCGTCACGTAGACTAAGATGCCAGGTGGTGAGGACCGATGAGGGGATGTCGAAGACCTGCTCCGAGGCTACATTGAGGTAGGCCAGGGCCGGAGTAGGGTTGATAGTGGTCCTACCCTCGTAGGTAGGGTGGTTAGAGTGTTATTGTGCTCGAGTACAATGAGCCGACCACAATGTGACCCACAGGTGTTAGTCTCTGAGTTCAGGCATAGTAGCCGTGTCTTCCGGAAGATGTTTTCTTTTTAGGACATTTTGAATGTGCATGAGAATGTTGTAGTTATGTGTATTACGTGATAATATTATTTGTATTGTTACTTTTGAATTATTAAAGATGCATTAGATTTTAGAGCATTTAAGTATGTTCTATGATGAATGTGCATGAGAATGACGTGATGATGAATATTACATGATACTATTATTTTGTGTTGTTATATTTTTGAATTATTAACTTATCTTACAATGCCGATTGTTTGGCCTACGATGATCGTGTTTCATTACACGGGAGCAAATATTTTAATAGGTGAGAGAGATGCTTTTGAGTCCTAAGACTAGATTGGAAGATGAAGTAGCAGTTATATGCATATATTTATATATGTTTTTATATCTCATAATAGAATTTTGTCCTAGTAGAGATTTTCTTTTGTATTAAATACAAAATATATATATATATATATATATAATATTTCTATCATCGATTAATGCAAGTTACAATTGCACATTGAATATGATAATAGTAGTGATTTCTTGGGTTGTTACACTATTTAACCTCTACATTAAGAGAGAAAGTTAGGACTACAATTATCATTTCTAATTTTTTCTACTATTTAATTTTTTGAACGGGTAAGTCTAGGTTCGTTTATTCTTAAGAATTTTCTTTTGGAAAGTTTATGGTTTTTGAAGATTTTTCTCAATGAATTCTCTTTATGGGGAGATGTTATCTAGGATTTTGAGATAAAAGATGAGCTAAGGTTAGGATTGCAATTTTTCCATCTGAGCAAGGAACAAACAAAAATCCAGGTTAGGGAAGTTAATGTTCAAAAATATATAAATCAATATTAAGAAAATTAATGTTATATATATATATATAATTAGTATGTTTTGTATATTATTGTTGTATTGAGTGTAATGTGTGAAAAACCTTGTTTTTGGTATTGTTTATGATGTTTAAGTTGATATTTGGATGTTTGTTGACAATCGGTGGAATGGAAAATTTGTTTGAGGGGTAGAAACGGAAGTTTCTTTCCTTAGAGGATTTTGGTCTCGATCCTATTCTTGTTTATAAATTTAGATTATTATCTCTAAATAAAATTGAGAAAAATTGATTGGTTATGTATGACCTCCGATGTTGTTGTGTGAGGCCGAGTAGAGCAAATGGTTGGTGCCCATAATCTACTGA
The DNA here is from genome assembly GCA_030347555.1 of Lablab purpureus. Classification (NCBI taxonomy): domain Eukaryota; kingdom Viridiplantae; phylum Streptophyta; class Magnoliopsida; order Fabales; family Fabaceae; genus Lablab; species Lablab purpureus. The sequence continues at coordinate 28,450,658 of CM059264.1, forward strand.
TATGTGTTGATGAGATGTTTGGTACCGAAGAGGTACAACTTTATGTGAGGCCGAGTAGAGCCTGGGGTTGGTGCCCATAATCTACTGATGTGTGTTGATGAGATGTTTAGTACCCGGGGAGATACAACTTTATGTGAGGCCAAGTAGAGCCTGGGGTTGGTGCCCATAATCTACTGATGTGTGTTGATGAGATGTTTGGTACCCGGGAGGTACAACTTTCATTTTAGGTGGTGAGCTATGCTAGAGCGGATTCAATGAGATTTCGGGCTCCACTGGTAGTCCCCGTCACGTAGACTAAGATGCCAGGTGGTGAGGACCGATGAGGGGATGTCGAAGACCTGCTCCGAGGCTACATTGAGGTAGGCCGGGGCCGGAGTAGGGTTGATAGTGGTCCTACCCTGTAGGTAGGGTGGTTAGAGTGTTATTGTGCCGGTACAGATGAGCCGACCACAATGTGACCCACAGGTGTTAGTCTCTGAGTTTGGGCATAGTAGCCGTGTCTTCCGGAAGATGTTTTCTTTTTAGGACATTTTGAATGTGCATGAGAATGTTGTAGTTATGTGTATTACGTGATAATATTATTTGTGTTGTTACTTTTGAATTATTAAAGATGCATTAGATTTTAGAGCATTTAAGTATGTTCTATGATGAATGTGCATGAGAATGACGTGATGATGAATATTACATGATACTATTATTTTGTGTTGTTATATTTTTGAATTATTAACTTATCTTACAATGCCGATTGTTTGGCCTACGATGATCGTGTTTCATTACACGGAGCAAATATTTTAATAGGTGAGAGAGATGCTTTTGAGTCCTAAGACTAGATTGGAAGATGAAGTAGCAGTTATATGCATATATTTATATATGTTTTTATATCTCATAATAGAATTTTGTCCTAGTAGAGATTTTCTTTTGTATTAAATACAAAATATATATATATATATATATATAATATTTCTATCATCGATTAATGCAAGTTACAATTGCACATTGAATATGATAATAGTAGTGATTTCTTGGGTTGTTACACTATTTAACCTCTACATTAAGAGAGAAAGTTAGGACTACAATTATCATTTCTAATTTTTTCTACTATTTAATTTTTTGAGCGGGTAAGTCTAGGTTCGTTTATTCTTAAGAATTTTCTTTTGGAAAGTTTATGGTTTTTGAAGATTTTTCTCAATGAATTCTCTTTATGGGGAGATGTTATCTAGGATTTTGAGATAAAAGATGAGCTAAGGTTAGGATTGCAATTTTTCCATCCGAGCAAGGAACAAACAAAAATCCAGGTTAGGGAAGTTAATGTTCAAAAATATATAAATCAATATTAAGAAAATTAATGTTATATATATATATATAATTAGTATGTTTTGTATATTATTGTTGTATTGAGTGTAATGTGTGAAAAACCTTGTTTTTGGTATTGTTTATGATGTTTAAGTTGATATTTGGATGTTTGTTGACAATCGGTGGAATGGAAAATTTGTTTGAGGGGTAGAAACGGAAGTTTCTTTCCTTAGAGGATTTTGGTCTCGATCCTATTCTTGTTTATAAATTTAGATTATTATCTCTAAATAAAATTGAGAAAAATTGATTGGTTATGTATGACCTCCGATGTTGTTGTGTGAGGCCGAGTAGAGCAAATGGTTGGTGCCCATAATCTACTGATATGTGTTGATGAGATGTTTGGTACCGAAGAGGTACAACTTTATGTGAGGCCGAGTAGAGCATGGGGTTGGTGCCCATAATCTACTGATGTGTGTTGATGAGATGTTTAGTACCCGGGGAGATACAACTTTATGTGAGGCCAAGTAGAGCCTGGGGTTGGTGCCCATAATCTACCGATGTGTGTTGATGAGATGTTTGGTACCCGGGAGGTACAACTTTCATTTTAGGTGGTGAGCTATGCTAGAGCGGATTCAATGAGATTTCGGGCTCCACTTGGTAGTCCCGGTCACGTAGACTAAGATGCCGGGTGGTGAGGACCAGATGAGGGGATGTCGAAGACCTGCTCCGAGGCTACATTGAGGTAGGCCAGGGCCGGAGTAGGGTTGACAGTAGTCCTACCCTGTGGGTAGGGTGGTCAGAGTGTTATTGTGCCAGTACAGTAGCCGACCACAATGTGACCCACAGGTGTTAGTCTCTGAGTTCGGGCATAGTAGCCGTGTCTTCCGGAAGATGTTTTCTTTTTAGGACATTTTGAATGTGCATGAGAATGTTGTAGTTATGTGTATTACGTGATAATATTATTTGTGTTGTTACTTTTGAATTATTAAAGATGCATTAGATTTTAGAGCATTTAAGTATGTTCTATGATGAATGTGCATGAGAATGACGTGATGATGAATATTACATGATACTATTATTTTGTGTTGTTATATTTTTGAATTATTAACTTATCTTACAATGCCGATTGTTTGGCCTACGATGATCGTGTTTCATTACACGGGAGCAAATATTTTAATAGGTGAGAGAGATGCTTTTGAGTCCTAAGACTAGATTGGAAGATGAAGTAGCAGTTATATGCATATATTTATATATGTTTTTATATCTCATAATAGAATTTTGTCCTAGTAGAGATTTTCTTTTGTATTAAATACAAAATATATATATATATATATATAATATTTTTATCATCAGTTAATGCAAGTTACAATTGCACATTGAATATGATAATAGTAGTGATTTCTTGGGTTGTTACACTATTTAACCTCTACATTAAGAGAGAAAGTTAGGACTACAATTATCATTTCTAATTTTTTCTCCTATTTAATTTTTTTGTAAAACAAAAGTACGGTTCCAAAAGAAAATTTAAATTTCCAAATTATGAAAAATATTTATTTTTTTCAAAATAAAAGTACGACTCCAAAATAAATTTTAAATTGCCAAATTATGAAAAATATTTATTTTTTTTGTGAAAGAAAAGTAGAGAGATCCAGAATAAAATATAATTATGAAAAATTGAATATTTTTTTTAAATAAAAGTACGGTTCCAAAATAAAATTTAAATTTTCAAATTAGAAAAAATTGAGTATTATATTTTTTAAATGTTTTCTGAAAAATCTTCTCTCCCTATTTAACCTCTAAATTAAGAGAGAAAGTTAGGACTACAATTATCATTTCTAATTTTTTCTACTATTTAATTTTTTTGTAAAACAAAAGTACGGTTCCAAAAGAAAATTTAAATTTTCAAATTATGAAAAATATTTATTTTTTTCAAAATAAAAGTACGACTCCAAAATAAATTTTAAATTGCCAAATTATGAAAAATTTGGTATTATATTTTTTAAATGTTTTCTGAAAAAACTTCTCTTCCTATTTAACCTCTAAATTAAGTGAGAAATTTATGTCTATAATTATCATTTCTAATTTCTTCTACTATTTATTTTTTTTTAAAATAAAAGTATGGTTCCAAAATAAAATTACAATTTCCAAATTATGAAAAATTGAGTATTATATATTTCTAAATGTTTTATTAAAAAACTTCTCTTCCTATTTAACCTCTAAATTAAGAGACAAAGTTAGACTACAATTATCATTTCTAATTTGTTCTACTATTTAATTTTTTTGTAAAATAAAAGTTTGAAAAATCTAATTACAATAATTCAATTTTTAATCTAATTGGATTTATATCGATTGGATTTTAAATCTAATAACTTATGCTAAAAATTAAAAATTATATGCTGTAAAAAGTTTAAAATTTTCAAAAATAAAGATATGGATTTATATTTTAACTTTGAAAAATTAAAATTTATACTTTTTTTAAAAAATGGTTTGGGCAAAGATTGGCTTGGGTATGCTAAAGATGTGCTTCGTTTCAAATTTCAAATTGAATTCAATCTCTCTCACGCATTTTATAATTTCAAATTGAATTCAATCTCTCTCACGTGTTGCATTTCTCTATCAATTCATAAATGCGCTCTTCTTGAAACACGGATACATGTCATCGTATCTCTCACGCATGCCTCCTCTCTCTCACAAAAGTCACGCATGCCTCCTTTCTCACACAGAAGTCACCCATGCCTCTTGTCTCTCACACAAGCCACGCATACCTCCTCCCTCTCACAGAAGTCAAGAATGCCTCCTTCTTCTCTCACTTTTCAACCCTAAACATGTCACTTTCCCAAACCTTTCAACCCTATACTCGATCCTTACACTGAAATGGGTTTTCGAAGATGGTTTTGGTGTCTGATTTGTGTTCTTTAGCCCAAACATTTTACCCTAAATGGTGAGTTTAGGGCTATGCCTCCTGTTCTTACGTTTACGGCTTCTGAAGATTTCACGAAATCAGGTTTTCAACATTCAACATTTCTTTGATTTCTCGCCTGACTAACCAAGTTTGGGGTTTGGATTTTTCCTTTCTGGGTAACTTCATGTACATCAAACGCTAAAAGGTAATATTTTATTTCTGCTCTCTATAGCCCAAACATTTTACCCTAAATGGTGAGTTTAGGGCCATGCATCCTGTTCTTACATTTATGGCTTCTGAAGATTTCACGAAATCAGGTTTTCAAGATTCAACATTTCTTTGATTTATCGCCTGACTAACCAAGTTTAGGGTTTCAATTTTTCCTTTCTGGGTAACTTCATGTACATTAAACGCAAAAGGGTAATATTTTATTTCTACTCTCTGTTACGCTTTCTGGCCACATTGTTTGTCATGCGTTTTCTTGGTACATTTTAGGGTTTTTGAACATTCAGTGAAATTAGGGTTTGCACATTCAAAAATCTTTTTTTGGTAACTTTAGCTGGATGAAAAACAAAAGGGTAATGTTCTTTTTCTGCACTTAACGCATTCTTACCATTTTGGTTTCTGTTTTTGTGTATGATAATTTTACAAATCGCGCTTAGATACATCGCAAATTCCAGGTAGTCTTCAGCTGTATCAACATTTGAAATTTTAAATTCAAATTTGAAGTTTCAAAACCCCGCCCATTTATGAGGGTTTGCTTTGATTATCACATATATATAACATCTTCACTTTGTTCATATGCTTTGAGTGAGTACAGAAACCCACTAAAACCCAATAATAGCCATGGAACGACCAAATAAATACGATGTCATTGCTGATGTGAATGGAAAAAAGGATCATTGGAAGATACTTGTGAGGGTCATTCATTTGTGGTTTGTGTCAGATTTCACTAGACCAAAGTTTCCTTTTTCCTTAGAGATGGCTATTCAGGACAAAGAGGTTGGTGCCTTAAAATATTTTGTAGTTGTAGTTTTTTATTTGCTATTGGTGCTTGCTGATTATGATTATCAATTTTGCTCATATGAATTTTGCTCATACAGGGTACCCGCATCCATGGTTCTGTCCACCGGACCTTAATTTATAAATTTCAAAATGAAATCTATGAGGGAAATGTTTATTGCATACATAATTTTAGTGTTGCAACAAATGCTGGTTTTTATAAAACAACCCGCCACCCATACAAAATTAATTTCCAATTTGGAACAAAAGTTTCTTTATTGGATGTGAACCTTATTCCAGTAATTAAAAACCACTTTACCCCAATTTCAGATATTATTTCTGGTGGATTTGATTGTGACTTTTTGGTTGGTGAGTTAAACTAATGCGTTTTCCATATAGTATAGATTTATGGTATAGACATTGACTAACAAATTTTTCATCATTTTCCAAATGCAGATATTATGGGACTACTGACAAGTGTGGGTACGGAGAGAGAGCTGCAAAAAAATGAGAAGACAACAAACTTGAACATAATTTGTTTAGAGGCTGATGGGTGTTTTTCTTAGCTGTACACTTTGTATTATTTATATGTATCATTTATATGTATTATATGTATATGTATATGTATATATGTATATATGTATATGTATATGTATATGTGTATGTATATATGTATATATGTATATATGTATATATGTATATATGTATATATGTATATATGTATATGTATGTGTATGTGTATGTGTATGTGTATATATGTGTGTGTGTGTATGTATATTTATGTAATGTAATGTATTTGGATTCGTTACCATAATTTGTCTATTGTAGTTTCAAAGTTGAATGTACTCTATTTTGAGCATATGTTGATGACCTCAATGCATTTCTTGCCTCTAAGAAGTTCAATAAAGCGTGGTTATAATTCAATTTGGGAAGGTGAAGAAATTTTAGGGTAAAGACCATTATCCCTTGGATTAAGTCTTCTATTAATGTCATATTGTTAGGATACAAGTGTGATGTTGGAGTCCCACATTGGATAGGAATGAGTAAGTTGAACACCATATAAGTGAGAAGACCCATAAACCCATTGCCTTAAGGTTTTAGGTTGGAGGTGGTGTCATGGACACTTGTGTGGTTGTGCTTGTAGCTCATTCTCCTCCCCAGAATCTCCCAACAAGTGGTATCAGAGCCCAGGTTCGGACTAAGTATCCCAGGTGAGGGATCCTAGGTTAGGGCCACCAATGAGGTGAGGTATCCCTGAATAGGGTCACCAGGAAGGGTACTCATGGTTAAAAAGGGGGAGTGTACCAATGTGGATGGACTCACACTTGAGGGGAGATTGTTAGGATACAAGTGTGATGTTGGAGTCCCACATTGGATAGGAATGAGTAAGTTGAACACCATATAAGTGAGAAGACCCATAAACCCATTGCCTTAAGGTTTTGGGTTGGAGGTGCTTGTCATGGACACTTGTGTGGTTGTGCTTGTAGCTCATTCTCCTCCCTAGAATCTCCCAACACATATTGATATTAATTTGTTCTTATCATTTAGATAAGGTATATGTTCAGAACTGTATTGATTGTTTGAGGATAATTTACAATGACCAATGTTCAGAAGTAATGGAACTTAAAAATAGGTAAATGAACTATTCCCTTATGTAATTACTTAATTCAAATATTACCTGAATGTCAAAGCATATATGTTTTATGATATTGTGTAGGATATGTCTAAGTTTGGAATCACCATCACAAGGTCTAAGCCAGTTGACAGATTCTTCCAAACATTCTAATGAAGATGAGTTTTTGCACCTAACACCAAGAAATACAATTCAAGGCTTAAAAGATTGTAAAGATGTATGGTTTAATATTTTTTCTTTTTACTTCTGTTACTTGAGACTGTCTGCTAATACCTGTCTTTTACTCCTAGGAAATGACTTTTATTGTTTTGGGCACAATAAAACATATTGTTGATGATGATGTTTGGTGGTATATTGCTTGCATTTGCAGTAAAGCAATATACCCAGATTCGAAGATATTTTTCTGGAGAAATGTAACAAACATGTCATGAAAGTTACGCCAAGGTATCTTAAGTTATAATTTTTGGGTTATACTGTTGACAAAGTTAAAGAAATGTGTAACATGAAACCTATAATTTGTCTTCTGTCAGGTATAAGTTGAAGGTTTGTGTTATGGATGATACTGATTCAGCTACTTTTGTGATCTTTGATAGAGATGCCACATTGTTGTTGAAAGAACCCTGTGCAGATATGTTTGAGTCCCATGACAAGGTTATTATTATTATTATAATTATTATTATTATATTATACTTATTGATTGTTATTATACTTATTAATTTTTTAGTTGGGTTCGTCCACAGGATGAATCTCATGAAAAGTTTCCAAAGGAGTTTGAAGATTTGATTAACAAAACATATTTGTTCAAGGTTGAATCAAAGTGTAATCAATCATTTAGATTTGAACAAACATTCAAGGTAAAAAATTTTTTTACTGATGAGACCATTATTAAAATGTTCATTGATGGTGATGGTGGTTTAAAGATAATCGTAAGTAACTTTATTCCTTCCATATTATTTCTTTGAAAACTTAATTATTTGTAATTAATATAATGAAATTTTTTAGGAGGGTGCTTCGGTTGATGCTGAATTCTGTTCTAAAAAACAGTCCAAGGTCGACAGTTGTTCAATGACTATTGCAGAGGTACGATATAGTTTCTTTCGTGCCTTATTTAGATGATTGAGTTTGTTAGAAATATTTTTAAAGTGTACTTCTATGTTCATATATTTTTGCAAGATTTATCTGATAAATTCTTCGATGCACGCGATGATATTCAGAGTCAATAAGTTGATTTGGGCTCTGAGAGTATTTTGAACAACAATGTGGTAATGGTAACTGTAAACTTGGACTCACTGGAGGATGATATCCCTTTAAAAAAGTTGAAGAAAAAGATCAAGGTTGAGGATGCCAAATGATCATGTTACTGAGGCCTATATATCTGTTTTGTATAAGAAACTCATTTTCATGCTATTTCTTTTAATTTGTTAATGTTTAAGTGTAGTGAATGTTTGAATTTGTTATTTGTTATTGCTCATCTGTAAGACTTTTGTGTTAATTTATATTATCTATGTTATTGATTATTATTAGAGGTTCATGTTTGTTATATGTTTGATTATGATTTGGTTGAACCGAAGTTTATTAACTGTATGTATGTACTTGGCAGAATAGAAATTGCTACCTCTGTTTAGGAATATAAGTGCTGACTCTATTTGTGTTGATATCATATTAATTGATATTAATATTAAGGCATGTCAGCTACATTTTTCTTTTTGGTTGTGGTATTTATATCTATAAAATTATTTCCAATTTTTGTCTTCAAATAATTTTTTTTTATTATTTTGAAACATTATGACAGATATAACTGGTTATACATTGCTTTGAGGTCATGCTGACTGTATGTAATTCTGTTGATATCATATCGATTGATATCCATGTTAACGCATGTCAGCTACATTTTTTGTTTTTGGTTGTGGTATTATGTATTATGTAAATAAAACGTTATCAAATTGGGTACTTACTGTTATTGATTATTTTTAGTTTGAGTGATTATTTTTTTTGTAGTATTTTATTATTGTTAATATTTAAGCAATGTCAGGTACAATTTTTGTTATCCATTCGTTTTCAATATATTATTCTATTATGATATCATTTTTTTACTATATTATCATTATCTCATTATATTAATATTAATTGTATAAAATGATTTTGAATTTTTGTTTTCAAATCAATTTTTTATTATTATTTTGGAACATTATGACAGATATAATTAAACGTTTTGCAAATTATGATAATGATGATTAATTTTTTTATTAGCAATATTATTCTGATTTCAATTTAAATTGTTATACTCCACATGTATTTAATTCAGATTATTTTAGTTGGTTTAAAATGAAATGATTCTATTTTTTCTTGCATGTGTGAGATTTTTTTGGAGCATTAAATGATCTCTGAGTTAGTAGGTGTTGTTCAGATATGCTATTTATTTCATTTAATGAGGTTTCATATATTATTATTTAATTATTTAATACTTATTACATATATTTATTATTTATTATTTATTATTTATTATTTATTTAATTTATTTAATTATTGTTTATCATTATTTATTTATTTATTTTCATAATATCTGGCATTGTGTCATGTTATTTTTTAAAATTACTTAATTGCTTAATTACTGTTATTAAATTGAACTTTGAATTACTATTTCGATTATTTCGTGTCATCTAAATACCATGCCTTTTAATAGATAATGATGATTAATTTTTTATTAGCAATATTATTCGATTTCAATTAATAATATATATATAATATAATATATATATATATATATATTATATTATATATTATTTATATCTTATTTTCTTGGCTTTTTTATATTCTCCATGCATATTAATTGCTTCTACAAAGCTCTGTTTCCGAAGTGTAGTTTTCTTACATTCTCTAGGACAAGTTTGTGTTGCATTCTCGATGAATTGTAAGTGCTCCTTCTAGGCTCTCTTCTCAAAGCCAATTTGACGTCTTTTCAAGTCAAATTTTCTTTACAACCTTCATTATTTAATCCCTCTTCTAGAGCCTTTTCTTTTTTGTTCGGTCTATACACAGACATATTTCGTGGACACCCATACTTACTCCATAGAGGAAATCCAAATGGAAACTATGAATCCAAGAAGCGTTTGGCAGAAAAGTATAAATGGGTGGCATCATTTTCCCAGATGAGGTACGACTTATTTGCTTCGTGTTTCTATTTCTATTTACTCCCAAACTTATGCATTTCATCTATATTTCATCTATATATTTGTAAAAAGATGTTCCATTTGAAGCAATTTTTTGTTGTCTTTTACAAGGACATTGGCTACCTCGACCCAACCTTCTGCTACGTATTTAAACATGAACTAAGCTAGTATTGGCACTTGGTCGATGAAAAGGGTAACGATGTTGTTGTAAAATATAACATGGATCTTCACGATTTGAGGATAGTCGGAGGCTGGGCATATCTTACAGACATTGTACAAGATAGAACCCCCACGAGCCATTCTTTTCACTTACGTTGGTTGTTCTACTTTCCAGTTCACCATTTTCAAAGGACACCCTGCACCACACGATTTGCATGTATTTGGAATGCGTAGGATCAACAGTTCCCCATACACTCATTTCAATTTCACTTTGAGTACATTCCAGGCCAAAGCAAGCCACCTGGTGAGTCGTAACCTCACCCTGCCTTAACAATATCCTTTTTTTTCTATTATTTCTTTGATTTTTCAATGACATTACTTAGAGTAAAATATAAAAGCAACATTTGCAGGATCTGACTTCAGACTTTGCGAATTATATACAGAAACACAAATTTAGAAGATTGGTTCTGGATGGTCCTCTAGAAGCAGTAGAGTGCAAGGTACTCATAAGGAATGGATTGAAGAAGTCCACAAAAATAGGAAGAGGATGGAAACATTTCTGCCAAACGAATGCCCTGAAGGAGGGAAGTTTCGTTATCTTCAGAGCTCAATTGGAAGGAGACAACACCATCAGAGTTTTTACCGCAACATTGGTTTAGGGTCAATTTTCTTATATTTGTTCATATAAGTCACATGTGGTTCGAACTGCTTCTTTTTTATTTCAGAACTAAGAATTGTACTGGCTGAACAATATTTACTTAAGTTATCCTTTCGTATAATAATATTTACTAAAGTGTATATATCATTTACTTTGTATGCATGAAGATGCCCTTTAATTTTAGTAACAATTGCTGACTGTGGATCTTCGCGTTGACATCAAAGTTTAATTGATTTCAATACCAAATTACTATCAACTACATGTTTGTTTTGGTTGGTATCTTTGATTTTCGTTTTGCTTATGTTTGTCTCAAAGTATTTGATTTTTTAATAATTCTAATTCTAATGTAGATGCCCTTTAATTTTAGTAACAATTGTTGTCTGTGGATCTTCGTGTGTTGAGATCAAAATTTAATTGATTTCAATTTCAATACCACATTAATCTGAGTTACATGTTTGTTTTTATTGATTTTCTTTCATTTTGTTTATTTTTGTCTCAAGGAATTCGATTTTTAATAACTAAAATGCATATGCCCTTTAATTTTAGTAAAAATTGCTAGTCGTGGATCTTCGTGTTGACATCAAAATTTAATTGATTTCAATACCAAATTAATGTCAGCTAGATGTTTTCGTTGATTTCTTTGATTTCATTTTTTAGTAACTCTAATTTGATTTTGTCATTTCATTTGCTTTTATAATTATCTTTTCATCTTTAAAGATTTATGTGCTCTCTTTTAAAATTTTAATAGGAACCTTGCCTGCTTCTTCTAAAAACAAATTTACGTGGTCATGTATGTTTAATATATCTTTATATCTTTATCTTTATATGTTTATATCGTTATATCTTTATTTATTTAATTAATTTATATTTCTATTTTTGTATAATTACTCTTTTAAAAATTAATTTAACCATGTCAAAGTTTACTTTTTTAATCTCCAAAAAATGCTTTTTCCTGAAACCACTTCTCAGTTTCTCTAAAATCCGGGATGCCTATACTTAATGTCAAACCCATTTGATTTCATTTTCTTTAACCTTTATCTCTTGAAATTTAATATGTCTTTATTTAATTTTTTTGTAGCTTATATAGACATATACAATACTTGAAAATTGTAAATTGTAGTTTCTATACATACATATCTATAAATCTATACATATATACATGACGATGCCCCTTAATTTTCATTGTTATTGCTGACTCTGCATGTTTGTGTTGAGATGAAAATTTGATTGATTTGAATTTGAATACGAAATGAAAAATCAGTTACATCTTTCATTTTGTTCCATTTCTTTGATTTTCATTTACCTTAATTTTTTCTAAAAGAATTATAATTATAATATGTAATATTTTTCTTCATCTTCAATATATTTTTAATATCGTAATTATTTTTTTATTTCAACAATTATTCATTCATTTTTCAAGTAAGTAAATATACATTTTACAGAATTGGAATTTCAAGATTATAATCATTTCATTCTTACCTTTCAGTTTTACAAAGTGATTTCTTCTTAAAAGACCTTCCAATATCTCCGAACTTCTTCAAGCTGCATTTAATACAATGTCATTTCAATTTACGTCACCTTTATCTCCATTTTCATTAAGAAGTCATCTCAAATCCTTTCAACGAGGTTTTGAAATTTACCTTTTCAATTGTCGAAGTTTTTTCTCGAAAGACGTTTCAATTTCTCTCGAAGGCCCTTTAAACTCTATTTAATGTCAAATTCATTTCATTTAATTTCACTTCTCCTAAGCTCCATCTCCTTCGACTCTGTAATACTTTATGTTCTACTTCAAAGTTTATCTCTAAAGTTTATCTCTAAAGTTTATCTCTTCCTCTTCACTTCACTGCTGCTTCAACCGAAAAAATGTTAAATGCAAAAATCATCCTTCAAAGTGAAACAAAAGGAAAGTTCATTACTATGCACCTTATTGCTAAGGTATGATAAGCTTCATTTCTAAATTCTTTATTTTGCTGATAATGTATTACTATTATTTGCTGAAATTTGTATAATTTTTGTAGAGTTTTGGGTACGTTGATCGTTCTTTTGCAAATGAGTTCTCTAAAGAACTTAGTCCGATGTGAACATTAGCTGATAGAAGAGGAAAGACTCATGTTGTTACCTACAACATGAATTTGGACAACCCACTATAAGAGAAAGGCTGGGACAAATTGAGGAAGTTGTATAAACTCCGAGGCCAACATTTTATTTTATTCTGTTACGTCGGCCTCTCTTGCTTTGATATTACTATGTGGGAACCATTGTGCTCAACAATGGAAGTTCAGAAATTTTTCAAGGACGGGTCCTTGCCATCTGCCATACACAACATTTAGATTGACAATGTCAAACTATCACACCAGAGCAAGCAACCTGGTCGAATTTATCTTCATGCATTCATTTTCGTAATATTTTTTAAGATTCTAGAATTTGTACATGAACTTACAAATATGTTTGTCAATATTTTGTTCGTGTTTATCCAGGATTTGCCTGTTGATATTGGTTACCACATTCGCCAAGAGAAATTGAAATCTGTTTGTCTGCACGGTCCGATTACTTCTGTAAAATGCAAATTGTTAGTCAGAAAAGGTAAAAACAAGTCAACAAAAATTGGGAAAGGTTGGAAGGAATTCTGCTCCACAAATCAATTGCATGAAGGAGATCGAGTGGAATTCTAATTTGACAATGAGAAGAACAAAGACCATGTAACAGCTTTTGTGAATTTTAATTAGGTTGAACTTTTAGTAGTATTTAAATGTATTAATTTTTCTCTTTTAATTTTTTTTTAAGGTATTGCTTCTGAAGAAGCAAGAACAATGATTGCCCAACCTTTTAAGTTAATGTTGTTAAAAGTATTGTTTTTGTTTATGTTTTGTCTTGTGTACTTTGTTTTTTATCTGTTTACATAACAATAACAAAATATGTAAATAAAGATATCCAAAAAATTTATAATAATGAATTATATAACTATCAATTCTATGTATGAAATATAAGTATAAGTACGAAATATTATATAAGTCAATAACATAAAAATCAATTAATTGACATAAATATATATCAATATATACAAATATTATATTATAGATATACATAGATAATATAGAAATATTATATGTTCAGATTTTTTCATCTTCATGTTTGTTCGGGAGAATGAGTTTTTGTTGCATAAGAAATATCGATGCATAGCACTAGAGGATTACAATCGTTTCAGCACAAATTTTAAGAAATGTCTGCGTATTTTTACCCATATTTATGCAAGAAGTTCATAGTGTAGGCACAAGGTATTAAAAACCAAAAAAAAACAATCAAGCGTTGGTTTTGTTGAATAAAGGGTGGCATAGTGTTTTGCTGATAGGAAATGCTTTACTAAACCCTATTTGTCCTATGCCTATTTGTGCCCCTGCATTGCTCTGTTCAATCCGTATGCTTTTTGGTGCTCATGTA